>FJOG01000014.1:274425-292135 GCA_900073065.1 Phialocephala subalpina
AGCTCGGCGTCGAAGGGTCCTGTTATCTGGTCATCTCATCTCAGTATGAAAAATCTTATATTGTATTCCTGGGACTCACACTCGTCGACTCATTACTTCTATAAAGCGCAACAACGTCATTATAACTCCCACTCTCAATCTCCTTCAAAAATTCCGCTCTCGATTTCGAGCCATTGAATTCCTGCCAGAATTGTCAACCGGAAAAAATCCATCGGCAGTCGGACATTCATACCTTCAAATCCGCGAAACTTCCAAGTTCAGCCCATTCTTTTTGAGCATGTGCAATATCCCCGATTTGAAGTATCGCCGGCCGTGACATCTCCACCGATGACGCTGGGGAACTGAGGGTAGGCGATGAAGATGAAGATTCTGATGTCATTGTTACGTATATCGAAACACTTGTTCGCTGGTATTCCAAAATTGCAAGAGATGTTGGAAAATATATATGAGGATGAAAGAGAGGAAGAAGTCAAGAAAAGTAACAGAACATGTTCATGTGGACAACCCACCCCGCCAAAAGCACGAGCGTGAGTCCGCACGACCGATGTCAATTCCCTAGGTTGGCGGATGGATCCATCCGCCTTAATTCGGACCACCAATCTGGACGTCGTGGATGTTCAAAGGTGGTGGTCGTGCAGCGGGAGGAAGCGGCGTTTGAAGGAAAAAGAAAAGTGATGAAGCTCTCCATGGGTTGTGGAAGTCTGGATTGCTGGTTCAATTGCCGGGCCGAGGAGATGTGGATGTATTTCACAATAGCCGGCGGGGTACCAAGAATCGGCTTTTGACGCTGCGACGGCGGGGAAATTCTCCTCTTTGGGATGACCCCACCAAGGTAGAGGCAGATGGAAATTGCCAAAGGCTGTATTGCGTAATGGAGTCGACCTTCTAAGACGTCTCTGAAAGGCCATTGTACCTCAACATCAAGCTATACCACTTTTCAAAATCCTCCGTCTTGACTCTCACTTTCTCCTCCTTGATAGTCAGTTCCCCATGAGTGTGAAGAGGGTTCACGATGTTATCGTGATACCAGTTCTTCACGTTGACCAACAAGGCGTCCAATACGTCTTTCTGCCGTTTCTTATGGAGATCTACGCTGAAGACAATTCCAGCTTGCAAAGCTGCAGGCACCACTCCACCCACTGGCACACCTGTCAGACCACCGAGAATTGTTTCCAACACCAAATTGACGATTTCGAATTTCCTTTCGATCTTGTCTCTGCTGTGCTTGACGTACTTCATCAAGCCAGCGAGCACGAGCCCAACTTTTGCACCTTTGTCCTTGTCATCACCTTCTTTTAGCAAGATCTCCGTGACAAGCGATTTGTACTGTGTATCCTTCGCTTTCGACCTTCTCTCGCCTTTTCGATCACTAACCTGCTTCATGATCCGCTTGATTTCGACCATGCCATCGTCTTCGTCTTTGGGTAAGAACGTTTTGAAAATCGTCTGGACCTGCGACCCTATCTGCTCCCAGTTTCGACTTTCCGAGACATCTACAGCTCCCAGAATTGACGCAATCAAGTCGCCCACAGCTCCTCCCGAGGAACCAGCAGACTTGTGGTCGTGATGTCGATGGCAGATGCTGCGTGCAGCTGCATGAGCAAGATGTGGGATGTCGGAGAACTCCAAAACAGGAAGCCACGAGAATTCCTTAAGGTAGGTCATGAACCTTGACAGGTGCTAGACCCGAGAGCTCGCCGATGAGTTTCCTTGGCCTTCTCGTCGGACAGAGAGAGCTATTATCATCATCGTCGCAAAGTCCGCTTTTCTCGTCTGCTTGTCACCACCTGATTTCTCAACATGAATGTCGATTTCAACGGTTGAAAACTGCTGGAGGAACTCATGGCGGGCAAGACGGCCCATTTCCAGCAAGGCCAGTGGATTGATCGAGGGAATGCTGAGATATGTTGGGCGACTATTATACTTGACAAAGAAATTCTGCCATTTTTGTTCATCGAGATTGATAATTCCCCAAATGCCGCTCTTGTTTGATGGCACGCCGAGCGTTATGGAGTCCCCAACCAAGGTACGATTCTGCCACTTCGGTGTTGAGCATTCTACCTTGGAGGATTTTCTAGGCTGCGGGAGTGACCAAGGAGGAGTTGCACCAGCGAAATTCCAGAGGCTTGCAGCTCGGACACGCCTAGGTCTTGAGTGCCCGAGGATGTGCGGAGGCTGGAATGTTTGGTAGAGGCGGACGATGGCTCACGCTGAGATCGGGGTCAAGCGGACTCTCGGAGGAGGCGTTGGGGTCTTTCTCAGGCTCTGAGGGCTTTGGTAACTGCCGCGTGGTTAACTGCCGCGTGGTTAACAGGCCTCTCTTGACCCCCCTGCTCGGAGTCTGTCGGTGTGTACCCTGATGTACGATCCATGCTCGTGGACTAATTGTTCATTAGGCATCTTGACCTATTCCCTTTCAATTCCATCACTATCAAGATGATGTGCTGTTTTTGAGAGTGCGGACGAGACTTTGCTGATTTGGCTTGTCAACGATGGGGCGACTAAAGGCCGCAACTACAGTGATCGTGCAGGAAGCACTCCAGCAAAGGCCTACTCTTCAGTGTTATACAGACGTGGCAAGGTTTGGAGCGAGGAAGAGGTGCGGCTGCCGAAGATATGGGTGCGATGAGCTGAACTTGCCTCGGAGCCAATCAGGGCATCGCCAAAATCATGGTAACCGGCTTGCAGCAGCCGACACGCGTTCTTGAGACAAGGCTCGCTTGAAACGGTTATTGAACACAGCCTTGTCATTTTGACTTCGACAAAGAGTTGAATATCCAGGGATCTAAGAGGGCACAAAGGCGACGACTTAGGTGACACACAGTTTTAACTTTCGAGCGTTGCCAGCGCCTCCTCAGGCTTACTTTCCTCGAACCAGGATGGCTGTCGGCTAGTGGGTTCGCGTTGTTCCTCTCGACTTCAACGGCGCGGCTGAATCTTGATATTGGTGAGGGGGTTCTTATGAAAAGAGACCCGTTCCGTGATATCCTGCTGAAACGATGATTCCTACCTCGAAAGTCGCCCCTTCGAGAAAGGCATATTGGAGCTCGTGGAGTTGGACCTTGTTGGTCAGTAGCGAATTCGGTGAGATCATCGAAATATTCGTTAACCTACTAATAGTATTGTCTCCCCGGAATCACGCGCCTCTCTTGATCTGGTCGTTTTGAATTTGTGGGAGGACTGAGGGGAGTCACACAATCGGGCCCGGGAACCAAATCAATCTCAGTACATCCCCCTTTGATGTGAGTCCACCTTCCACAGCAGGAATAGTATCGATCCATTCCTGGGGTCCAATGTACTTGGTCCTTGTCATATCTGATTGCAAATCCTGGATCGTGTTAGAGCTCGAAATCAGACGGCGGAACTTGGGATTTCACCTGGATGAAACATCTGCTTTCCAGGGCGAGGATTGAGGTTCGCAAACTTGTTGACGTGCGGCCTGAATCTGCAACCCTCTTGAAAGGCATGATGTTGGCATTTGCTCCACTTGAAGCCTTCCGCGTAGTCCGGATGGTCGACATAATTCCCAATATCCTCCTTGACACGTTTTCCTTTCCAGATCTTATGGCGGAAATTGGGGACTCTGACTCCTGGGTGATGAAGTCAGCTCCCAGTTCCCAATTTGTAGTGTGCCTTCAACCAAGTGTACTGACCGTTGTGCCATGTTTCACACGGTTAGGTATGTTGTAAGATATATCTTTCGCCACATGTCTCGCATTCAGACATCAGGTCGGGGCTAGGAGGATACTGTATAGGAGGGAGTCGTTTGCGGGGCGGTGGAGGAGCTGCATTGGTTATAATTGACCCAAAACATTCATGGCGAGGATTCGGAGAGATGCACAAAACGTACCTTTAACATGATTCTTTCCGCCACATGACTGCCCTGTGTTGAAGAACTCAAGGTATATAGCTCCACATGTAATGCAAATGTGAGGGCCTTTCTCCCGCGAAATGGCGTCGCAAAAGGCTTCTTGCAACGTGGTTGTCTCTACAATTGCCCTGGGTCCTGTCACTGCTTGCCTTTCATTGTTGATCTGTTCCTGGCTGGTGGTATGTTCGACGTCACGGCAGCCCCAATCATTCGCAGACTTGCTGCAACACGACCAAGTATAGTCGGCGAGGGCATACTTAGAGCCAGTCAATTCGACAACGCCGTTGACCTGGGCAGCTGCAACATTGTTTCGCCAGTATTCGTCTCGATAATTGGGTAACAGGAGACCTGGGGAGGAAGTAACATCAGCAAATGAATTCGCAGACTGGGAATGTATAAGAGGGTTCGTGTTTTATACCATCTGGAGCGTGTGCCTGACAAGTATCGTCTTGGTCGTCGGGAGAAAATAGATCACCACATCGCAGGCAGCTAGGAAGAGCGTCGTGGGCCACCAATGTAGGCCCAGGATCTGCCGATTGAAAAGAAATGAAAGAATTACTCGCAGAAGATGCGGGCGTCATCCGGGTTCCATCTTTGATGCACCCTACCACAGTTTCCAAGCAATGCGTGCAATTTTCGAGATGGGCTAAGATAGCGCTGGCTGGAAGTGAGCATGAGGGCGAACTGTTGATGCTTTTCTTCACACTCGTAAGGCATTGCTTGCACTCTTCAAGGTGAACCAGAAGTCTGCTGGCCGGGATTGAGATGTCTGGCGTTGATGTGCCGTTCGTAAAGGTGTCAACGTGAGAAGCCATGTTGTCGAAAATGCGGCTGCAGACTCCAATTGCGGGCAATACAACGCCTGTCGCTAGACAGATACATTAGAGCGGGTCGAATTGGTAGAGAGAATGTAGAAAAGAAGGCAAGAAAAGAACGAGAGTGGTTGCACAAGATAGAGAAGTTGGGATGAAAGTTCCTCAAAAAATCGCGCTGTATCGCGAGCGCACTTGGAGAGTGGGGTTTCAGGGGTCAAGGACGGGGTGTTGAGAGATGCGCACTTAAGTACAGCTCAACACACCTAATGATCACCCCTCACACTCGTGCGGCCAAAGATCCTTCTTGTGCGTATGACCCTCCCTTCATGAATAAAGAACAGACACTGCCGAGTACTAACGTTGAGTATGACCTAGCTACAGAGATAGGGATGTTCATCCAAGAGACAAACATTCTAGCAGCACGAGTATTAGAAATTCAAGATTCAAGCACAGTGCTTCTTCATTTCTCAACACAACTCAATACAACCTCTTACAGCTCCAACTTTCAGCCAGGTCCGGGTCACTCTTCCCATCCCACCGTGCCTGTTCCGGGTGAGGGCAAACAGGTCGCTGCCTCTTCACTCCTTTTGCAACATCATCATCCACAAACTTCGTCGCCACTAACTCCTCCGGCGCAACTCCCTCCTCAACCCACCGCATCAACGCCAACACAACATCATGCCTCGCATCTTCAAAGCCCGGAACACTTTTCACCGTCGCCCCTAAAGTGGCCGGCTGTACTCCTCCTGCAATATACCAAGGCGCATCACCGATTGAGCCACTGCAGTGAAGGAGTCCTGGAATGAGGTAGAATTTGTAGAACGAAGGGACTGAGATTCCTTTAGGTATCAAAGTGCGGATAATTTGTTGATGGAGATAGATCGAAGAGCCAGCTGGAATTAGGCCATCGCTATACCCGTGGTAATGAATTAGTTTCCCACCTCTGGCAGCGAAAGGAGAGAGGTCGAAATCATCTGCATTCGCTTGGCCTGGATTCGTCTCATCGCCTAGTTTCACAGTGCTGAACTCGAATTTCGAAGCCCAATCGTAGTCTGTGATTGAGAGGTTGAGCAGGAAATTCGATACCCATGTTGTTCCCATGGGATGAGGGTGGCCGGAGTCAACGTTCATAAATACGCCGAATTGGGATTCTGCTCCAAGAGACAAGTGAGGGAACATGAATGTGTTGTTTGTTTCTACCCAGTCGCTGAACACCTTGGCGAGGGTCTTGAGTTGGGGTGCCGTGAGACATTCGTTCTTGTCGGATGTTGGGCTGCAGAGGAGAGCTTCGGGATAAAAAGTGCAGGCCTCCGGGTTGGAGATGATGCCGTCAATGAGTCCGTCTTGAGGATCGCATTGCTTCATCACTTCCGCTGCTATGGTAGCATACAGTGAAGCTGGAATATGATGTGGGGCATCCAGTGGTAGGTTCCAAAGTCCCATCACCAAATGCCATGGCTGAAGATGACTCGTCCACCACGCCGGAGCAGCAGAGACCACTCCATCGAAGTCCTTGGGAAACATTTGAATCGACTTTAATCCCTGCCGTCCTCCCGTTGAGCATGACGAGAAGTACGAATACTTGATCTTCGACCCATAATACTTCTGCGTAAGAAGCTTTGCAAGTTCGACAGAATCATGCATAGCTCTCCATCCCCAATCTTTCTGCGTCTCCGGATTGTTCAATGCCCAAGATGCGTCCACCACCCGAGAAGTGTGTCCGGTGTCTGTTGAGAAGGAAGCAAATCCAGACAAAGCATGTGTCTCCATATCATTCCAATTGATGCCTCCACCAAACCCTCCATTCCCCGAGCCCATGAATCTCAAGTTCCATTCATCTGGTAAGAACAATCCAAAATTGAATGATGAGCTTGGTGATGAAATCACGTTCACCGTGACTGCGCAGAGGGCTGGGAGACCGGTTGCGGGGTTGGGAAAAGGAGGTGAAGGCTGAGACCAAGTTCCATTGGCTGGTACAGCGACAGCGGTTGTGATTGTTGCGTGAGATGGGAGGAATGTTGATAGGGCGGATGGTGAGCATTCAAGTGCAGGTCCAGCTGTACTATGAAACACGGGCGTGAGCCCCAGGAGAGACTGGGCTGAGGTCTTCAGTGTCGACCACCAATTGGTCTGGAGCTGAGAGGCATTCATGTTGCTCCCGAGAGGTCTTTTCCTTTTGACGTTGTCCAGTATATTATCCAGTATTGTCGTCGTTGAATCTGGAGTGGGGCTGACGGACCGATGAAGCAATACTCGTGTCAGACACGACAATTGTGAAAGGTGTTCCTAGAGGACGGAACAAGAACACATGAGTGTATTTGATGTCCCTCGTCGTATTTTACTGAATATCGAGTACTCTCTACTCAAGATGAGGTTTGATGTCTAAAGTGGAAAGATGTCGTGAGATTTGCCCCAAGGTATCAGTGCCCCGCTCGAAGGTCCTTAAAAGGTGGGGAGCCCGGATCCGGGGAGGCACATCGGGACTTTGCAGCTTCGCGTCGTAAGGAATGGCTTCAAAATGCGAAAAACAATGAATAGATGATCACCCTTTAATATTTCTTAAATAATAATAGTTTGGAGATCTAGTTCGGTCTAGCGTTATAGCTAACAGAGATGCCTCCAGTCGCGATAGTGAAACATATCTCTACGGATACAAGTCGAGTTGGCTTCACCATCGCCTTGAACACCGATTTATGCGTCAAATTGTAGTATGAGGATCATGCAGACGCGCTTTCATCGGACTACCGGTAGCTCAGGGGAGCTAAGAGCTGTTATCGTTGAAGGGCATGAACTGTGTACTAGCGATATCTGTTCCCTCTTGTCTTGTCTCTTCGCATGCATCTTACGCATGCATCTTACGCATGCAAGAAAACAAGTCATTGACTTGCACCGCTTCAGCAGAATGTCACTGCGAGCAGAATGTTGGGCTGGACGTCCACTTTTGGCGCACCGTGACGCACATATGCGGCAGGAGACGCTACCCTTCATCTCGCTGCCGGAGGTTGCTCCGGCATGGCCACACCTAAGTCGAGGCAACGCGCCAGGAACAGTACATTAGTGATAGTTCCCCTCGCGCATTAAAACATTCACTTCCCCTCCCACCTGTCGCCCGCATGCTATTTCTACTTCCCCTCGAAATCCCATCTTCCTGTTATTCTCCTTTGGCTCGTTGTCCTGCGTGTCTTTCTAATCCTAGCTGCCCGCCATGAAGGATTACAGCCATCAGCACTCTCGATGGGTTGCTGCAAAGTCCCAGCTTTCTGTATGGCATACTAGTGGACCTCGATCGACCAGTTTGTTTTTGTACTTGAGCAGTTCTTTGCAGTGTTTTGGTCAAGTCGAACTAGTCACATGATGTTTTGTTTTTGTTTCATTGCACCTTGGGATCGAATGTTTGGTTTTTGATTTCACACCTGCTCGAATTCTTCAGAGAGCACCGTAGCGTATTCAATTCCCTCTTGGACTACACTATGGTACAGCGCATTCCATTTGTCACTTCTTTTCAGGGCTGAGATCGAGGAGAGTGGATGATGATCCGGGCTGTGTGGGACATGGTTAGTAAGATCCTGTGAAATTCGTTAGGCTCTCGAGTCTCGACAACCCCCAGGGACATTAGCCAGCGCAAAGCTAATGCGGGCTTGTGTGCGCATTTAAGTTTTCCGTTGCTCTTGCTATGAATTTCCTTTGCTGTGTTGTGCGCATTGGATGGGTGAGAGGCTGGTGAGTGGTGTCACAGCTGTGTGGCTAGTGGCTGTGGCTGTGGGATTGTTCGGCCGGGCGCAGATGCAAAGTGGTCTCTGCCTGCTGGCACAACTTCACTAATCTCGCCCCTTGCTCTTCTTTCGATGCAGTGTGGTACCAATACGGCGGACGACGAGCGCAAAAATACTCGTACCGCACGTTTGGGCGTGGCTTTGGCACTCGAATGTCGGGCCCTTTGAAAAAGTCATGTTATCACAGAGACTTCGAGGATGCTCAATGGTCGGTTCCAAGGGCGCCATGAGGCCAAGATGATAGGATACTTGGAGAAGTTGGTCGATTGGGAACTGCCACCAGGGACGCCACCAACACGATGCTGTGTACTGCCTATCACGCCACAAACGACGGCCTGTGATCTGGAGGTGGTCTGTAGCTGGCCAGATCATGGGCTTGAGTGGCCCACACTTGTGCGGGGCTTCTGCACCCCGACGGCGAATTTTACGCTTGCGCGACTTCGCGGTCTGCATTGTACGCGGTGAACCCTATTGTGTATGCCGCGCATGGAAATGCTGGAGATTGCCGTCGTAGCAGACATGAACAACTTGCAAACCAGCACATTCTCTATGAGCACTACGAATCGGCCTGGAATGCTGGCATGACCGGTCTTTCGAGTTGAAGAGCCGCCTGCTAAAGGCCAACGTTGTAAAATCAACGGTCGCCGACTCTCCCGGAGCGCTCATGGCAACTCGACCTCACCGGCCGCTAATCGACGAGCAGATTGACAACGGAAGTGCGTTTGCTGTTGCACCTGTTGCAATGGCAAGCTCTGCATTCCCTGAGTCGCAAACCATACACAGAGTCTTTCCCATCCGACTAAAAGTGGGGAACGAAGAGCTTGCAATCTCAACAGCAAAACCCCCTTCCGCTCCCTACGATCTATCGAATCTAACAATCAATGGCGCCGTATTACCATTTCAACTTACCAACGCCTCGCCCGTGGTCACCAGTACTGCCATTCAGGAACCGGAACCGGAACCAAAATCATTTGAGGTCTCTGGAGTCCCATTTGTCACAACCAGTGTAGCACCCGAGAAGCTTTCAGCTCTGGAGACGCGTTATGTCACCAACAAGTTCAATCTAGACTCTCCAGATCAGAACAACCCTTCTCCCAACGTAGTGGAAGGAGAGCAAGCTTATCGTTGCGAGGACGAGCCCATTCACATTCCTGGTGCCATTCAACGCTTCGGAGCCTTGGTCGCAATCAAAGAGGACATCCACGGTCATTATATTGTCCGGATCGCCAGCGAGAATACAGGAAGCGTCCTCGGTCTCGAACCAGAATCGCTCTTCAATCTTGAATGCTTTACTGATGCTCTTAGGAGTAGCGATAGAGCTGAATTTGTTGTTCGAGCCAAAGCTCTGCGAACCAATGTGCTCAGGACCAACCCGAATATCTTTCCGATCTCCTTAATCTCTCCGCAGGGAGAAGACGTTTCCTTATTCTGTGCCATGCACTTGACCGATACAGCTGATACAATCATCTGCGAGTTCGAAATAGAAGGAACCATTTTCGGCCCGGACCATCCTCCTGACGACGGTCTTCCGAATGTGCCTGTTCAGGTTGTCGACCACCAAGCCCCATCCGAGGCCGCTCGACATCTATCTTCTACAAGCCAAAGCCAGCCGCTTCACACTGTTGACCTTGCTCGCAAGACCACCAGGCTAGTGGGCTCCATGGATTTGTTCCACATACTCTCGGAAATGCAAGTTCAGATGTCAACAGCCACGACTTTGTCTGAATTACTGGATATCATTGTTGGTATGGTCTATGAACTCACCGGTTTTCATCGGGTCATGATATATCAATTTGATGAACAAGCAGCTGGTAAGTCGCGCATTTTGTTCCCTTCGAAGCACATCATACGTATCCTGGGCATCGAAACCTCGCAAATTTGAGAAATTCAACTGACTGGTGACTGCTAGGATGTGTCCAAAGTGAGATCATCGATCCTCGCGCTTCAACCGATATATACAGGGGCCTTCACTTTCCTGCATCAGACATACCTCAGCAAGCACGTGACCTGTATCTGGTGAACACAGTTCGGATTCTCTACGATCGAGAGCAAGAGACAGCACGATTAGTCTGTCGCACCTTGGATGATGCAACAACACCTCTCGACCTCAAACATTCTTATCTTCGAGCCATGAGCCCCGTTCACTTGCGATACTTAGCCAACATAGGAGTTCGTGCCAGCATGTCCATCTCCCTGGTGAACGATGGCAAGCTATGGGGACTTATCGCCTGCCATAATTACGGATCAAGTATGCGAGTGTCACTTCCAGTTCGAGAACTCTGTCGTGGCCTGGGTAATTTCGCAAGCAGCGACATTGGGAAACTCATTTACGCCGCCCGGATCATGGCACGCAAAGCTCTATCCCAGGCTCCGCCCAAAACCCAGCCATCGCTATACATCGCAGCATCATCAGTAGACTTGCTAAGCATGTTCGCTGCCGACTTTGGATTCCTCGTCATCAAAGGCGAAGCCAGAACCATCGGGCAGCTCCTGGCGTACAATGAGTCGGTCGCGCTCCTGCAATATATTCGACAGGAAAACTTCTCGAAAGTCTTTTCATCACACTCAATACGGAAAGATTGTCCGCATTTCAGCAATTCTATGAATCTCGCGATCATCTCTGGCATGCTCGTCATTCCACTCAATCCTCCAAATGCGGATTTCTTAGTATTCTTCAGGAAAGGAGTCCTGAAGGAAATTAGCTGGGCTGGAAACCCTTATGAGAAAGCGAATGCTCCGGGTCGAACCTATCTTGAGCCGAGAAGTAGTTTTCAACGGTGGAGCGAGCAAGTTGTAGGAACTAGTAGAGAGTGGACCGAAGACCAAGGTATGCACGACTTCTGCTTTTGATGTCCTCGCTAAAAGTATGTCAGTTGAATCTGCTGGAGTACTTGCAACATTATATGGGCGCTTTATTGAAGTTTGTAAGTTCTTCGTTCTTGTTAGTCGACCTACCTGTCTACGACTTCTCCTAGGATCGGAGCTGTTCGATGGCTTTAGATACATGGTTGCCCTACATACTTTTAGAGTTCAAGCTTGCAGATCAGCTGCGCTCACTCGGCGACCATCGATCGTCCTTTCCTTCATTTGGAACATCTTTGTTCCAAGCATCAACTAACTACCCTGCTCTTCCAGGGCGTCAAAAAGAGGCCATTGTTCAGAAGAACAGAATGACTCGTCTCTTGATCCAAAATGCCGGTCACGAAGTCCGAACGCCTTTGAGCAGCATAATCAACTACCTTGAAGTAGCTCTCGAAGATACCCTCGACGAAGGAGCACGAATGCATCTCCAAAGATCACTCCAAGCATCCAAATCTTTAGTATTTGCAGTCAACGATCTCCTCAATCTCACAGAAGTCGAAGATGCAGTATACAACATGCACCAGGACTACGTCGATCTGAAAGCTATGATTCGAAGTGTGGTATTGGCGTTCAAGCCGGAGATAACCAGGAAGAATCTCGAGATCGTGATTGATGCAGATCAAACGATTCCAAGCATTGTCAAAAGCGACCCCACTGGACTGAGACAAGTTGTTTCAAACCTGTTAGCAAACGCTATTCAACGATCCGAAGTAGGACGCATTAATATCAGCCTACGCTGCATCAGCACCATCAACGACCACGTGCTGACCGAGATCTCCATCCAAGACGAAGGCTGTGGACTGGCCGAGTTCCAACTAGACAGCATTTTTCAAGACTTCGAAAAGATCCTGGACGATGAAGACAGCGTAAATGAAGTCTCAACTTCGTCCAACGACGCAAATTTCCTCAAGACGCAAAACACTGTCATTGGTCTCGGCCTGGCTCTCACAGCACGCTTTGTACGGCTCAACAACGGACAAATCAGTATGTCTTCCGCCGGCCTAGGGAAAGGGGTAAAGGTATCCATCACGATCCCCTTCCACAAAGCCTCCATCCAGCCCAGCCTTGCCGCGACCTTAAATACCACGCAATCACTCCTCCCCACGCCACCAAATATCAATGACCGAATCTCCGAATCTCGAACGTCGTTCTTTGGACCCTTGCAATCCCCATCTGTGTTATCTGACACTGAACAATCAATCTTCACGGCCGAGTCGCCCTCCACTCCGATCAGTCCTTTGTCCGAGAGTTCGAATTTTCAATTCGATAAGTTGAACATCCTAGTCGCGGAGGATAATCCGCTGAACAGTCGATTGCTGCAAACGAGATTGAGTAGGAAGGGACACGGCGTTCAAGTTTCAGTCGACGGTCAATCGTGCGCGAATACATTCAAGCAGAACCCTATGCTCTTCGACATCATATTGATGGATATCCAGGTACGTCCTTCTTTCTCAGCAAATGTTCGCGCCATCTCTTATGCTCCCTCGCTTCCCGCTAACTGACCTCCTTTTCATTCAGATGCCACTGGTAGATGGCATCGAATCCACCCGCATAATACGCGAATTCGAACGCAGCACCAAACCCCCGACCTCCCCAAAAGCTACGGCATACGGACGTATCCCCATTATTGCCGTCTCCGCCTCACTAGTCGAGCGCGCTCAGAGTGAGTATTTAGCAGCGGGCTTTGATGGCTGGATCACAAAACCGATTAATTTCCAGCGACTTGAGAGGATTATCGCAGCGGTGCCGAGGTGGGTGGGGGATGTAGAGAGGAGGAAGGATTTAGTGTTTGGTAGGGGAAATTGGGAGGAGGGAGGATGGTTTCTTGCCTAATTGGGAAGGAGGGGAGAGCATGTGTTTGAAGGAGTCTTTAAAGCCGGCACTTTGATCTTTAGCGTTCACTTAGGGACTACGGGGCAGAACTTACGCTAGGTAACGTTCTATGATTGCTTGGGGGCCGTATCTCATAGCAAAGTTGGCAAAGGAGCAATATCCACGAGGAGGCTTGCTGCCTCGAAATGAACCTTTCTAATCCCGAGAATACTCTGGAAACGTCAAGACAAATTCCAACTGACCGGGGCCGGTTCTCGTGACTTGTGCTTGAGATGTCTGGGTCGTTTGTGGCTGGCCGGCAAGAAACATCCATGAGCACGATAGGGCTTCGAACAATGAGGGGTTCAGATGTCTACGTGCGTTCTCATAGGTTCGGTGGCATCTTATGCTAGAAGATTCCGCGCATCACTCGATGCAGGGTCCCAATAAGCCCGCGGTCCCTGCTAGGGTGTGACAGGTCACAGTACCCCACCTAAGAAAATGGGAAGCAGAATCTCACGGTAGCGTCAGCCGTATCTCGTAACAGTCCACGGAAACCACAATGATCGAAGGAAAGCGCAACGATCGAGGAAAAGAGTCGTGTGTATGAAGTATGAATATAGTGTTAAGACACTCAACCCGCGCATGGACACAGAAGAAGCGAGCATGTGTGGAGGACTAGTAGTCTCAACAAGCATCCCGATCAGCAGTGGGAGAGGGGTCGAGTCCCTTCGCCAGGCCTGGGCCCCAAAAAGGGTAAGGTCACCGCTAGGATCCTGCATGAACTAATCAATCAAGAACCCCTGCTTTTCTTTGCGGAGATGCCTCCGCGTCTCGTCTCGAAACTTCTCGCTCCCGCTGGAAGAATAATGGGTCGATGGTGGAAAGGAAATAACGTAGATATACAAGGGTACCACCATCGATGAAGAATTATTCGTATATTTTCTCCTTAAAGAAACTTGCGAAGACGTCAGAATCGATCGCGACCGTGCATCAATGTCGTCCAAATACGATAGGTCCACGTGATCTCGCTACCCCCAAATGGCTCAAGTCGAGGACATTTTGGAGACAGTTGGAATGCAACGCTACTCGAGTGCTTTTCTGGAAGCAGGTTTTGATAATTTGGAATCGCTTTCCCAGATCAGAGAGATAGATTTCTTGAAATTAAATGTCCGTCTGGGAGATAGGAGGAAGTTACAACGAGCAATTGCTCGCAGACAATCCTGGCCAGACTTGGCGCCTCTTCCGATCCCAAAGCAAAACCGGAATGATCATCAAGTGTCTTCTCACGAAGAATCTGTGCTTCTACCTTCCGAACCAAGTTCTAGTTCTGGCTCCGGATCGTCCTCAGACCTGTCCTTGAACCCTACTCTCTCGAGTGGATCGACAAGCTTTCCTGCAACCCCGTCACCGTTGTCGCTACTTCCAAGCTCGATAGGCTTGAGTCACGAGAAGTCACATACTGTATCTGACCTCCAGTCTTACATCTCCGCAATATTAAGGGACAAGGACATCTTGCTAGATGCAAGTAGCGACTACAATGACAAGGTGGGTATCTCTTTTTCTCCTTCCAGCAAACTGGAACGCTAACTTCTACTAGGTCGCCGATCTCCAGTCCTCAAACATGCAGCCCTATGGTATGTCTATCAGTGGCCTATCGCTTACATCTGCAGCACCACTCTCTACCGGAGAAAGTCTCGTCGAGGAAGTCTGTCAAGCTCTTTCAAGATCTGCAACTGTGCCGGGTCCAAACATACTCAACCACCACCAGCTCCAACAGAACCTAGAGATTATCGAAAACTCTAGTCAGCCTTTCCAGATCCACTTGGGATATGAAGTACACCTCGAGGCATTCGCACAGAAATTCAACCACATTATCCACCTCTTCGATGAATCCCGCCTCCGTGAAAACTTTGACGCTGCAATCAAAGGGTCTGCAATCCACGAAGAATTAATGATCGAGCTGTTTCTCGCGTTTGCTCTGGGAGCAACGTACACTGAAGTCCAGGCACCATCTCTCCATCTTGAGATGTACCTCAAAGGTCGTGTACTGTTATCTACCCTGCAAACTTGGAGCGACGATATGTGGATGATGCGAATATTGGTCTTGGTAGCTTTGTATCACCTGAACATGTTCCCCAGTTCCGTGTTTCACTTTCTCGGTAAGTCGCCCTTCGCCTCAATGTCGCAGCAAACATTGTATCTAACCTACCACAGAGCTAGCAATACAGCTAGGGCAGCAAAATGGTTTGGACTCCTCAACCTTCCCTCTTCCAGACGTTCCAGAGCCAAGGCGCTCTCATTGGCTCCGAGTCTGGAAAAGTATCGACTTTCTGCATAACGTAAGTCCTCTTCTCTTCACTGTCATCCCACGCTACTAACAAAGAACAAGTGGCAGCTGCTCAACTCCTGCAAATCGAAACTCAGCATTACAGACACAGAATACATGATCAACATTATGGTAAGTTGTCAACGACACAATTCCACTTCCAAGCACTGAGATGAAACCCCCAGGAACCACCATTACTCTATGAGGAATCTCTCAACAGCCGCCTCACTCAAATGAACATGAGCGTCCTCAGCAGCCTACTCAAAGAAGTCCTCCGCGACAGCGCCAGGTGCCATCCAGCAATAACGAGTCCACCTCTTTTGAAGGTCCACTTAAGATCGCTTTCTAAATTCTACTCGGATCTTCCCATCTGCTTTTGCCTCCAGCCCAGCATTCAGGAATCTGGATCTAGATTAGTTGATGGAGCGAATGATCGACAAATCGCTAGCATTGTATGCTTTTCCCCTTTCATCCTTTCTCCCATATTTACCATTTGCTGACTGGACTCTTTTTTCAAGCTTAATATTCACGTTTTTTACCTCGGGATACAATGCCAGCTGTTATACCCAGCTCTTATCAGCTTGGTCCATGATTCGCAGATTGGGGGTGGGAGCTCAGCCATGATCGATTATGCGAGTCAATGGTAAGTCAGGTGCGAACCTTCAATCTGTAGAAAACCTTATGGTCTGACGTTGAAATAGTGTCGAGTCAGCTAAAGCTGTCGTTGAACTCTGTGGAGATGTTTCGAACTCCGGGTTTCAGCTCAAGGGACATTGGATTGTGTTGTAAGTGGTTGTTCAAGCTCCTAGAGGGAAGTTGATTAACATTGACTAACTTGTTACACAGACATTTCCTTTTTAACAGCATTTGTGTCATGATCCTGGATTGCGTCCGGGCAGAGAAAGCGGGCCAGATGGATGTATGGACCGAGAATCTGGAACATATTAACAAGGGGTTGAAATTGCTTCAAGGGATCGCGGACGGGTCTCCTGTCGTTGGATATCGAATGGCTGCAGCCAACACATTTCTCAAATCTTTGCAGCGATATTGAATCAGGCGAATTGGGTTTGTCATTTGGATGCGAAAAATGGAGGGATGATGTAAACACAAGATACCCATTGAGCGTAGAATGGTTGTCATTTGGATGCAAAGAATGGAGGGATGATTTGAACATAAGATACCCATCGAGCGAGAGAAGGGGATGTTATTTGAGCGGAAATAATGGAGGTACGTCATGTATACGAGATACCCATTGAGCGTTTTTAGCAATTGGTTCGTTCATTCTCAACCTCGTCCACTCTTTTCACCGTGAAGTTACTCTCGAAGGGTTTAACTTGCGAGAGGAATATTCACATTTACCACAGTGCTCCGCTCCATTGTAAATGAGTTATGAAGTAAGTAGTAAACTGAAGCTTGCTACTTAAAGCAAGTAGTTGCGAGGATTTTTATGTGCAAGGCATTATCGGAAAGGCAAGAGTGGGTAAGAAGTACTTGTCTTGGAAATTTCTCCGCAAAGAAAACGCCATTCCGTCAAATATATCGATGTATGGGTACGGCCCCTTCTCTAAGCTGTAGGAGACTTAACAATTACAAATAATTATTAACTAGGTGTTGATTATTGTTGTAGCTCCTGAGATTTTGGGGTGAACACGATTGGTAAATGATGAATACGTACTGTACGTCTCAGCATGCATACTATAATGTGGTATAATGGTGTGAGTTCAGGCCAGTCTTTTTCCTTATTACGATGCCGCGCCAGCCAATGGGGTGCCGTATATTCTACGCCAGCATTGCAATTTTTAGCCACGTCGAACATTCCCATAAAGCTTTCTAAAAACAAAATCCTATTACAGCTCTTCTTACATGTGCTTGTTGTGCTTAGCCTGAATCTCTTCTGCGGGGAGAAGTGGGGCGTCTTACCTAAAGGAAAAGATGAACGGACAAATGACTTGTCAATACCAAGCTTTCACTGAAGATCTTGCGCTCTGAGATGACGTAGGTGGCACAAAAAGCTGAATAAGAATGATGGTTGATAAATCTGGTCAATCAGTCCTCATGGAGTGTCTTTAGAGCGGAGGTATATCCTATCGTCATCGAGAAACATCGAGAAACATCATGCACCTCTGGCTGAAATCCCACCGCTGGTCATCGATCTGAAGAATGCCATGACGTCTTCTCAAACGGGTCACAGATCGTTCTTTACATAAAGCCTTACAAAATGCTCAAAACAATGTCGGAAACCAGTCCC
>FJOG01000014.1:292721-318293 GCA_900073065.1 Phialocephala subalpina
CCTTACAAAATAGACTCAAAACAATAGTCGGAAACCAGTCCCAAAAAATAAAAAAAAAAATTTAAATTTGGGGGCTTTCATCCACCACAAGGTTATTAGACCATCGAGGTCCAGACAGCGGGTCAGCACGTGATCTCGCTACCCCTCATGGCCGACGAGGTTGAAGAGATCCTGAACGAGCTCGGGTTGGAGCAGTATTTCAATACGATTCATCGAGCAGGTTTTTGTTCTTGGAACACGCTAAGGGGAATTCGAGAGAAGGATTTGTTAAGGTTGAACTTTCGACTGGGAGATATCAGGAAGTTGCAAAGGGAGATCGCGAGGAGGCAGATGTGGCCCGAGACAAGACCACTGCCAACATCTGCGGATATGAGAAGACACCATCAGGCGGGCTCACGAAATTCTTCTGTCCTGCAGTATTTGGGATCTGGCGAGGGAAGTTATAGATCGGATTCTTTCAAGGGTGGATCGACGAGTACAGCTCTTTCTATTGAACGTTCGAATCCTCTCGCTCAAAAGGAGACAGTCAGGGAAGGAGATATATTTCAAATCTCGGTCAGGTAAGACTAGCCCTCAATGAACAAAGTATTCGGTCTCATAAGTACAGATTGAGATACTGAACGCAAGCGGCCACCAGGAGCATCGCTCTCTACGCAAACGGTTCAAAACCTAGGCTCAGGCAGCCTGCGTATGGGGATTTCAGGTCGAAGCTATCTCGAACATTGGACGGTCAAAGACCGAGGGGCATAATTGGAATTTAGATTCTGGAATCCTAATCAATTTAACGATAATTCAACTCCCAGAAAGCTCTCTGGGCCGAAGAAAAGTACCTCTCCACTTGCTTCTCATTCTCTCAGCCAAGCCATCGTTCCGAATAGTCGCGAACGGAAAATCTAGTGACCAGGATACAAAGATGTGTACGTAATAACATCACATGAAGGTTTCAACGCACCTCTATACAGACACAAACAAGAGAGTAAATCTGATGCGCATCCCTACGCTGCACCTAAATTATATACAACCCGCCGTAGTAATTAAATACTACACAAAGGCTTGTGATATCTGGTCGCTCGGCGTCGTTGTCTTCAAGAACAGCTACGGCCCCCTTCCACATTTTCATCGTGTTCGGAAAGTCCTCGTCTAGGAGGATCTCGACGCTATAATTGGAATGGGTGGTGAGCGGCGTGACCTCGTTCAAGTTGAATTGAAATGACATCAAGATCCAATACGAACGGCGAAGGTCAGGAAATTCATGGCCGTTAAGATACTAGAGCGACCTACGAGAGCATCAAAGCAAGAAGACTAGAAACAATCATTATATTATGCTTTAAAGCGTGAAGTCGAAACTCTTTTTGAGATAAGCCATGTAAATAAGTCTCTTTCAACCTCTTATACTCATAAAACTGATATTTGTACTAGCCATACATCGTCGATTATATCGCGTTACAAAGCTGGGATAATCCGAAGGTAAAGATATTTATGGGCCTAAAGGGGGCCTTGGAATTATTAGTCGAGAGCAGAGTCGAAGCGTCTGCCGTTGCGAGCTCCATCTTCCCGCAAATGCTACAAGCGCTTAACTATATTGCATAAAAGGGCATCGTTCATCGAAATGTGAATCCAGAGAATATTCTCTACATATCTCAGCCGGACGGTCAATATCAGTTCCAGTGAAGGGATTTTGGACTTTGCAATCATATTGTTAATGCCGCGACATTTGCAAGTAGCTAGCTTTACATGCCCCCCAAGATGTTTAAAGAAGGGGATCAAACACACAAGGTAAATGTTTAGTCACTCTATGTTACGATACTATAAACATTAGATGCAAGAGAATTTCGTCAGCGGTCGCATTAGTTTAAGACTATTGCGGAGGTCCAGCTGGCAGTTTTGTTTGCAGCCTCTAAAGTGGATTCGGTTTCAAAGATTCGGGACATAGCAATCGTCAACCCGGAAGAACGTACTTTTGCAGCATAGATGCTTGTCAAGCACTTCAACGGAGTAGGACTTAGCACTCCGCGGAATCAAGTCCCAGCTCTCACCAGCAGCCCTCCTCCCAAAATCGCCACCGCCGAAGCTCCGCCCCTAGCCTCTCCCTCCTTAACAACTCGGACTGCACAAGCAAAACCGAGAGGTTTGCAAATGAATGCGAATATGTTTGCAACCCCAGCTCAGTACCGTGTCGAGAAAGTTCGTGGTCCTTTTCAACCACAATCTTTTCGCCGGCTACAAGAGATTCGCCCAAAACCACAGGCTAAGGACTTTTTTTATACTTAGATAATTGACAACCTTTTTCTCCACTCACAGATTCTGTTGCCTCTGTACCGCCATTCTCTGCAAGACCCCAGCCGCCTGTGACGATTGAACTAGATGGTCAGTGTTGGCAGAATCCTATGAATAATTACCTGGAAGGAACTTTCCTTCCCTCTTTTCCGACGTCGCTGTGCCTAATTCCTCCCATCGCCTTGGAAGGCATCTCCCCGCTGCGGCGCTCAGCACGATTCATTCGTACCGCTAAATTCTATTAGTGGGGGAGTCTGAACCCTGCTTCTTGCACCTGTTTGCGCCGCACCAACCAACAGAACAATAATACGGAGCTCGGATTGCGCCGTCAGGGTCTCTGGTTTGTAGCAGGCGGTTCGAATGATTGGAGCTGGCCCACTTCAAATTTGTACAGTACCCTGCGGGATGATGGTCCTGCCGTGCTTATGCCAATCCAGAACACATGATTAAGCCACAGCGTTCAACCCCAACATCAATGTTGAATATCTATATTTCCTTGACGACAAAATTAGTCCTGAAGACATCGTCTTAATTGAAAGACAACAAGAGATGGCGATCCTACGAAGTACGAAGGGTACTCTCCGCCTTTAAAAAAGCCATCCACGGTTTGTTAGCTTTTTATGTCAACTTAGCCGTAGCTACTATCTTGCCGAAAAGGGGCCGCGGGAAATGAAATGTAGGTACAAGTTGAATGAGCCCATAGGATCTTTGAATAGTGTAAGGAATACAATACCTCGTATTTTATACGGAGTTTACAATTTAGCCGGACATCTATAAATAAACAAGGTCCTACATGAGCCCCTACACGCCGTCTACAAAGAATATGCCACCCATGTGAAGTAATTGGTCCGTCACTAATATTTTGTGTTTTCTGAGTAGTTGCCTAGAAGTGGTTGGCAATCTCTAAAGGGTATTTACTTGGCACAATTCCACGTCCCTCACAATTTACAAGCCTTTACTCTTCTCGTCTCTTATATACACAAGAACTTAAACTCACGAATTATCTTAACACAATGATAAGTTCTCTTATCCTGCTCCTTCCAGCGCTCGGGATCTTCGCTAGCTATGTGTCCGCATCTGCGCAAGCAACGACTTCCGCACTAGTACAGTCTCCATCGACCATCACTCTCCTCGTTACTCTATCCCCATCAGTGCCTGGAGGGCCAACGTCTGAGCAAACGCTCACCCTCACCGAAAACCCAACTTTTAATGGTGCCAGCCCTGCCTTTACCACTACACCCGGTGGCGGCTACCCCGATATAGGTGTTGTGCCAGCGGACAACCCACCATGCTCGAGCGTTAATGCGATAGTCAGCAGTTGCGATACGTTGGCGTCGTGGTATGTCCTGCCCCTAACAGTGCAAGCACAATGCCTGTGCAATATTGGGCCATGGGATTCAGTAGTGTCTGTGTGCTATGAAACGTTGATGGTGGCAGGGCAGTATTATGCGTCCTCATTGAGCTCGCATGGGTTGCTGGGCGTCTGTTCGACATACGGACTGGGGCCTACGTGGTCCGGATCCGCCATCGCGAGTATTTCGGCCACGACTACACCAGTGACAGTAACTGACACGAGCATTGGGACGGTGAAGAGCAGTACGGGGAGTGCGACGACGAATGTAACGCGGAGCACGACACAGAACCCGATACAGAGCCCCACACAGATCGCGACGGGTTCAGGATCATCCTCTCTAGCGCGGCCTTCGTTGCTTATGTCACTATTGGCTTGGCTATTGGCGCTATAGCGATTCTTTAGACTGGTGGCTGTAGTCTCAGAGTCCGGCACTGATAAATCTGAGCGTGACGTTAGGGTTATGAATAGGAAAGATAAAAGAGTGTCTGTCTCTACTACCTAATAGGGTATATTTAAACGTACTTACCGCCTTGCTAAATATATTTCTTTCTCGAGTGTAACTATTGACTTCGTGTCTTGCCCTCTAAACAAATGTTACGAAAGATATTATAAAAGGTTTGAATATATTTCAATTCCAATGTAAGCTATCTACCTCAAAACTAGTTGACGACGGACGGATAGCTGTATTAGATGACTGTCGGTATCACAGGGATACCTACTCGAGTAGGCCAGAAGCACGTAAGAGTCTTAGTCTTAGTATGCTTGAAAGTTGGTTGTATTCTCTAAGTAAGAGCATAAAGTTGGAGAGTTATATCCTCCAACTTTGTCTCGTTCCCACGCTAGTCCCAATGTAGCCTAATGCTACACGTGACTAGCATATTATACCCACAATGACACTGGTGACTTCATAATGATTTGCATCATAATCGTTATTTATCGCAGTACTAACTTACAAGCCCCATTTAAAGTCCTAATTGAGTACTAGGATAGACAGCAGAACATGTCGTCATGTAGGACGGATGAGCTGGTCAAAAGGCATGATATGTCTTGTTGCCATGACGAAAACACACCAATATTAGCAGAAGGCCTTTTCGCCTTTGACTTCGTTGATTCCTTCCCACACGATACAGACGTTCGTTTGCTCATCATCTTTGGCAGCTTTCCCTTCACTTCTGACCAGTCAAGCCAGAGGACTTAGACAGGACCCTGGATCGCTCCGGCTGGCTTGTCATCTGTGTATCGCAATCTCCCAGGGAAAATACCAAGAAAGTCTCCAGGGAAGATGGAAACTAAAGGAGAGACAGTAAGGAGTTTTGCTGACGGTAACTTACCCTTTAGAGTCTTCTTTCCGGAGATTCCTTCGTATGGTATCATACTAACATAGATCGATTTGTTACAATCGACATGACCCTTAATGCCACGACGGAGGATATGCGAATTTGACTTTCCAGAGACAACCTGGAGGTTTTGACCTGCTGACAAGTCACTAATTGATTATATCCTTAGGGAGGCTATTGCCGCACCACGAACGAAGCCGTAATATTTTATAACGACTTGCTGGTGGCTGAGCAGGAAAAATGATTGCAGCTGTGGTGCACACGCCAGTTCCTGTTTTCAAGTGCAAGTCGACATACGAACCATGGCATGTTATACTATGCATGTACATTTCTGCACGAATGACAACGCGATTCCTCTGGCCATGCAAACGGGCATGGCCAGCCAAATGGGCAATATCACTACATATGAAATTCAGTCGTCACATTCGCCATTTATCAGCTCACCAGATGAAGTAGTGAAAGGGATTGAGTTGGCAGCGAGGGTTGGTGAAGAAAAGAAGCTGTCAGTACAGATAAAAATAAAATACGAGGCTCTGAAGGATTATTCTCCTTCAAAGGATTAAATTGTGACTTCGGATGCCACAGCTGATTGTAGAATATCTGACTAACGTTGTATTGCCCAGCTCGCCCAAGTTTGGACATTGACTTGATAGATAAGAGCTCGCCTTTGATACAGGTTGGTGGCACGTACCGCAATATTCGATCTGCTCTGTTCTGCGTTGCTCCCGAATGTGGGTATTCATGGGGCAGACGCCAAATTCGCATCAACATCACAGCTTATAGTCACTGCATCGCGCGAACGGCCATCATAGGAATCTGAGGCGATAACAAATTATCTATCTAACCTCATTATACTTGAATGATAAATACGAGCACTTTGTCTGAGGCCGCGTTCGAATACCGCGGAGGCAGAAACCCGGATCCTGAGGGTCCTATGTCGGCGAGCAGACGCTATAAAAAGTTTCTAGGGAAGAATGTGCTGTATCTCACGGTTGCGAACATACCGACAGAGGAGATAGCTGCTGCCGAGGTTGCTTACCCGTGAGCGAGATCATTTTCAATAATTTAATGGAGGAAATGACCTGTTTTGACACTTTATTACTGAGCAGAATCGGCCGCTAAGTTTGTTCAGCTGCCTTTTATCTGAGCACAATAACCTCACCATTGTTTGATTTATTGATGGCCACTATTCAAAGTTTGTGTTTAACTATTGGGGCAGAAGCGAAAGGGAAGGTAGTTCTGAGAGAAGAGTTGATACTGATTGGAAATAGGTGCAGTTCTAGTATACAGGATATTCCTTACTTATAGCCCATTCTGAGTACCTCAGATCTAGTGCATACAGGGGTTATAATAGATTAGCATGTGGGTTCCAACAGTTTGAAACCTCCCGGAACTCCTATTTGAAACAACTGTGTCGGGTCGTATTCCAAGCTAACTCTCCTGAACTCCTCCAAATTGGCTGCACCAACCCCGCCGTACACATCCTGCCACTTTGACGCATAATTCATGAACACATAGTCATCATCAGCGCCCAAACTTGCTGCCAGCTCATTTCCATCTTTGATGAGCTTCTGCAACGCAGTGGTCATTATGTCGTCGTTTTCAACGCCCTGCCACTGTACTGTTAAGCCGACTAATACTCTATCACCATCGCTTGCGTCTAGACCGAGAAGATTGCCTCCGGTGGCGTTTGCGTGGGAGCTAATATACTGCCCAAAGGGCTGGTAGCTTGAGATGAACTGTAGCTCGGGAATAGAAATGAGGCTGGCTATAGTGGCGTTGCACAGGTCCACGAACCCTTGTAGGTTTTCGGCGTTGTTCTTAAATGTGGTGGTGACAAACGCCTTTCTGACAGTGCCGTTGTCTGTTGGTGCGGCTAGTTCAATGGTGAAATTCAAAAGGCTGTCGACTCGAAAAGTGTTCGCCACATCCCCGCTGAAGTTGGCGAAGACAGCCTCCGGTGGTGAGGTGACCGGCTCTGTGTAGTGTTGATGCATCATAACAATACTTGTATTATCATGGATTCCGTGAAGAAGTGTAATTTGAGAAGCCGGGTCGTAGTTTGCGCTTCGGCTGAAGTCTGTGTATGCCTTGACGAGCACAGGAAGTGATGAAACATTATAAAATGCTACACCGCCCCAAAAGAGCCCAGTCTCGACAGCACGGAGATCGAAGCGAGTGACGACTCCGTAGTTATTCGAGCCTCCCTTCAGTGCTCTGTAAAGGTCCGGGTTAGAAGTTGCGTTAGCATCAACGATTGAGCCATTGGCCAGCACAATCTAGACGATGTTAGGAAATATCTTGGGAATGTTATGAGAAATTTCGTGGACGTGATGTATACCTCGTAATTGAAGACATTATCACTATTCAGCTTATTAATATCGGAGCAGAGTTCATATGAATAGATAACTTACCAAGGCAGACCATATTTCGCCGACCAGAATGACATGCCGCCTATGTTACCTTTTTAGCAAATTTACGAGGCAGGCCTAAAGAGAGAACTCACTACTCAACAACAATCCGCCAACACCTACGGTCTCGGAGCGGCCACCGACCACAGTTAAATTCAGGGGGTCTAGAACCGCATAAACATCAGACCAACGGTTTCCGGGGCCAACGGCTACTAGAGTATTCGCGGCATTTGGCTGTACAATGTTCAAATTTTGGAGGTCCAAGGTGACTCCGTCATCAATATTGTTGATGTTAGCATCAGGTGTATGTCTATCATTCGGTGGTCAGATTGAAAATTTTCATATGATTGCTAAACTCACCCTCCGCTGCGGATAGCAAAGTGGCAATAACTTAAGCCTTGGTTCAGCCCCGAGCCCAAGATCATTACAGCTGTTGACACGTCCGCTGAAGTTGTGGGCAGAACGACACATGCTGGGTTCTGCTGTTGTGGCTGGGCTGACCAGTAATTCTCTATGACTGTGGTGAGATTGACAGTATCGCGGAGAAAAACTTTCTCGCCAAGTTGACTCTGGAGAAGGTTGCACTACCATTTTGTCAGCAGGTTCTTCAAGGAGAACTGTGGTGTGGTAACTGTGGTGTGGTAACTGTGGTGGTACAGAAATCTTGGGATATGGGGTCGAAGATCATACGCAATTGGTTTCATTTGTTACCAGGCTATCGGATAGGGCAAGTGCCTGAGCGGCAAAGAGTGCTACAGTGATTAAGTCTAAGCTGATCATGGTGTTGATACTTTTGACGAATGTGGTCGCTGGCGTATAGAAAAAAATTGTGTAAATCGCAGGTGAACTGGAAGCCCAGAAATCCGACAAAATCACGGTTTCTCTCCTCTTATATACTACCAGTTGGTGGTAATGATCAACATGAAAGAGATTAATACGACTGCAGGTCGTATTACCTTCCAATGTCGTACCCGTACTCGTACCGAATCCGACAAGCTTTTGCCCTCGTCACTCACTGCTGGCACTTGATCTCCATCGTCCTAATTTAGAAGGGGACGGGTATCTCGGACAGAAACGAGCCCTTCGTATTCTAATGACAGGTTAACTCGTAGTTCTGATTCCCGAGGACCTTTTCGGAGACTTGCAAGACATGATGTCAAGTCACCGAGGCGTATTAATATTTTTACGGGTCACGTGTAGCGATCTAAAACACCTCGAATAAAGCGAATATGAAACTATAATTGATTGATTCAGTCGAATCGAACCCCTAATAAGATTCGGATTCGATTCGTTCAAGGCCCTGATATTTGATTCGTGCTCAAATGGTTCATATCTCAGCCCTATTGTGCATAGCCTAGTGCGGTACTTGAAATGGCCCTTGCAGCACTATACTGAATTCGGATGCCATGGAGGCGTGAGCTGGTGCTTAGGTTTGACGAGTGCTCCGAGGAACCTTATTCCTAGAATATGAGAATGGGGGGCAATCCGAGGGCGGTGCGAGGATGATGTCAGTTGATTTAGAGAGGTGTGTTGGTGTAAAGGTAGAAGTCGAGGTGGTATTTACCGAATCGAGCGATGCTGGGTCGTGGTTCACCGCCCGTCCGATTGAGGTTTCGCATTTAGGTTATTTCCTCAATCACGTGAGTTTGACAGCTGACCTGCCAAGAAATATCGACCAACAATCGGAGATATTGATCCGTCCGTCCACCGCAATACTCATCGACGGCTAACATTTCCTCCAAGAGCTCTGCAAGGGCGCCAAATCGGAGCGGTCAACCGAGAAAACATGCCACCGTTGAAGAGGCGAAAGCGCACAGAGCAGCAGAGCAGAAGCAGAAACGACATCAGCAGCAGCAACCACGAGACTTGAAGGCTGGCGTCGCAATACCAAGAGCACTTCAATTCATCCCATGCCATCCTCCGTCAAAAAAAACCGAGCAGTAGTCGGTCTACCTCAACTTTGAAAGATGAACAAGAGCCGCACAAATCTACGTCAGAGGCTCCTTCGGTCCTTGCTCCTCCTCCTCCTCTTCAGCAACAAGCAACACAAGGCGTCAAAGCGACTACTATACATGGTAGCCCAGCTTCGAAAGATCTGGACGAGGAAGCATCCAATACGTAGCCCTTTACCTATACCAGCTTGAGAGCCTTCCAAACAATAGACATCCAAATCTACTATTCATACATACATCCAGATACATGATCATACAGCTATTCCTCCACACCGTTGTTACACAAACTTATCACCTACCTCTACCCCTCATTTTCCATCTCATCAGCACGACCAACTTGTCGCAAGATTGGGATCACTCCCCGCCGTCCAAGTCGGCTGTTTCGGATACGGACAAACAGGCCTCTGTCTATACTTCCCCCAAGTCGTCGTCCCCTCAACCCAAGCCGTGGTAACAATACTACTCGGCGCCGTCGCCTTCTCAACCCATGTCATGAGAGCTTGTAGCCCATCATGTTGCGTATCATTAATCCCCACTGAACTAGGTACGAACGTTTGACTGATACCCTGCGCCTGTCCGGCTCCACCCATATAATAAGGCGCCGGCTTCCCAGTCGGAGGATACAAACCCGTCGCGTTGACTTGGAAACAATGCTGCATACCTGGTATCTCAAAATACCGGAACCAATCATCAACACCATTGAAAGTTTGCTTGGTCTGGTTATATAGATATTGAGAGGAACGAGTGGGTATATATCCATCCGCACTTCCATGATACAGGATGATTTTTCCGCCGTAGTTTAGTTTCGTGAAATTGTATACTGTCCAGTCGTCCGGTTGTTCGATAGCTTGAACTATTTTCTGGGCGTCGAGTGTCCAATTTACGGCGCCCATGCCGAGGAAGTCTGCTTCGTAAGATTCGGACCATGCTGGATTTATGGGAGGGCTGAGATAGATGTTCCATTGCAGCGAAGACCCGGGAGAGTATCCTGGGTATAAAAGTCCGCCTCTGTTCGCGGTGTAGGGGGTATATGCGTCTCTGGTGAGCATCTTTGCAAGGTCGATTTTCTTGTCGTTGAGGCAGGTTGCTGAGGGGTTATTGGGATCGCAGCGGATGCGAGTACTGTTCCAGTCGAGCGTCACATTGCAGATGTTGGAGTTGGGGATGATGCCGTCGTTTGTTGGGGCTCCAGGAGTGGTCTGGCAAGAAGCCATGACGAAAGCGTCAATAGTTGCAAAGTCAGCAGGAGTGAGTTGGTCTGATCCCGCTTTGTAGTCGTAGTCGGTAATCATCGTAAGCCAAGCCATGAGGTGCTTTTCATCCCAAGCGGGTGCGCCGACAAGTATTCCATCGAATGACTTCGGGTTGATCGAAACCTGCTTCAGTCCTTGTCTTCCTCCAGTGCTGCATCCACTGTAATAGGAGAAGCTTATGGACGAATTACCATAGTATGCCGCCACCAAGATCTTGGCCAGGTCGATGGACCTGTCCATGGCACGGTACCCCCAATCCAATCTCTTATCTGTATTCTTCGCCCAGATTTCGTCGCCTTGATCTGGACTTTCCCCATGTCCAGTGTCCGTTCCCATGGTAGCAAATCCATTTGCGACCCCGTTGGCGACATGATACCGATTGATAGCACCAGAGAAAGCGGAGTTTCCAACAGTGAGAAAGCGGCGGTTCCATTGAGTTTGTGGTGGCAACATCAACTCGAAGTTGAAGGTATTGGAAGAGTCTGAAGGCTTCACATTGACGGAGAAGCTGCAGATATTTGACATAGGGACTGTTGTGATACCCGCTAGGACAGGGTCATTTTGCTCAGTGGTTGGAGTGCGGGCGAACGATATCGACCAGCCTGGATGATTGGTGATATATTGGTTGATAGTAGGTTGCAAAAAGCTATTGCTACATGATGTTACAGCTTGTGCGTCCGCTTCGGATCGGGTCTGACTTGAAGTTGGTGCAGCATTGCCGAAGTTTGCAAGGCCGAGGGCAGCAATTAAGATGCAGCATTGCCGAAGTTTGCAAGGCCGAGGGCAGCAATTAAGAGAGCGGGAGGTACTTTGAGAGCCATAGCGACTACTTTCAACTCGATGGAAACCTATGCACGAAATGAAACAGATTCAATCTAAAGATATTACTTCATATTAAATACTCTGTAGATCTCATTGCGAAAATAGCACTTAACTTTTGCACGTAAGTTCTCAAGGTGGCATTGCCCAGTCGAAATCGCTCAAAAGTCTCAAAGAATGCAAATGACTCTCATGAATGAGGGGTAATTGTCCGAATGTGCCTCCGAGTCTTACCTTTACGACAGCGACTGCTATCATGCGTTCTTCACGAGGGCTCTCAGACCCAATACACTTGTCAGATCTCGGTCTCCCATCAACAACAATTGGAGGAATCGGAAGAACAGACGAACTGCTCTTGGCATTATCAGGCATATAACACATGAACGTTCGATGCGATAGTAACCAAGTCGTGCTTGGTAATGTTCAGGTAATAGGTTGCCTTCTGACATAGTCATGCACCTGAAGCTTACACGAACGGCACAGCGCCATACGCAGGTTACACAAGCCGCGCTCCGATCCCAAAGGCTGAGTCCCGAACCAAGTTTGTGAAACCGAAAATTGAACCGTTTCTTGAATTTCTAGAGGACTCTCAGCCACAAGGTCAGATGCAGCAAGGCAGCCTGATGTTGAAATAGTGGTAACGACAATCCTCAAGCTCGAAAAGGATAGACGAACCGAAGGAAACTTCATCGCAGAGAGGCACGGATAACGCAAGATGACTTCGTGAACTTAGGAGGATGTGTTAATGTTGCAGGTTCGCGAGATATTTTTGGAATTTTCGATCAGAAGACGAGAAATGGTTGCAAAGAACACCACATGAAGCCCTCCCTGTTGCTTCATCACCACCCATCCGAACCCCTCAGCGAGTCACTGCCTCCTCGAAAAATTGTGTGTAGGCCATGGTTTCAAGACCTGAATGCTATCTGATTAATAAGAAATTGAAGCTGTGATTGCTTGACGCCGTCATGTCGTCTAAAGGGATGCGCAATACGAAAGCAGCGAAGAAAGAAGACCTGCTACGAGACTGCAGGACTTCCTGAGTACGAGCTTATTCAAGATGCGAGGCGAAAATGTAGATGCAGACGAGGACAGTAAATTCAAGTTACAAATCCATCAGTCATCACAAACCCCTTCCCTAAATCATCTCCTACGCCGTGCACCAGAGTGTGCCAAAGTTCGCGGAACACCGAGCTTCTCGCAACCTGCGACGACCACAGTAAAATTCAAGACATAGCCAACTTGACTACCTTTCGTTGCACGATGACATGCAAATCAGTGCACGTTTTTCGGTTGTGAGTGGACGTCGTGTTGGAGAATCTTTGATGTTGTCGAGGTTGAAGTGTTCTACGAAATTCCCACACTGGTGGTACGCCAGTGTTGAAGGATGCGAATGATCAAATCCATCTGGATCCATGTCCTCATATCCAATTCGTAGGATTATACCCCGAATAATCCGCTCCCTGTCACCACACCAGTTAGCCCACCTCTAAAAACTACTCCCCGCCCCGTCTTTTCTCCTATCTCAAATGTTCCCCTTCCCAACCCTACGCCCCAATGAAACAAGCACTCACAGTACAACTCAAACACTCAAACTGATGATCCCCCACCACACACGGCGTCATAAGTTGATGATAAACACTTGTGTTCCCCCAACAGACTCTCCCCATTTGGTATTCAGGATTCATCTGTATCTCGAGACCAGTGAGATGGCGACACCACCACATGGAGTCTTGGAGGGTGCATTGGCCCTGGCATGCCGTATCGAGCTTTAATGCGTCGCAAGTTGGGTCGGTTTTGTAGCTCGCTGTCGCATTCGAACACGGCCCACACGGTACCTTACTCAATGTCATTCCGGCCGGCATATCCGTAGCCTGTGGCTGATATACAACGAACGTCGTCGAAGACACATACTTCCGATCCCACAGGCTTGACATAACAGCCCCTATTCCCACGATCTCGCCGTCAGTGTATTTCTTTCAAACGTTTCAAGAAGTCCCATCCGCTTGTCGCCTGCCTCCAAAGACAGTGCTGAAGGCGAAGAGAAACTGAGACTTACCGGTAGTAGGAGTAACAAACTCCCCATAATTAACGGTCGTAGTACCGATATCGACCACGGTTGCGGGGTAGGAGGGAAAGATACCACGGGAAGAGGTGAGTGTTATTGTTTGGATTGTAATGTAGTGGATTACGGAGTTTGGTCCGAAATCGGTTTGCCAGATTGTGGACGTGGAGGATGTTGTCCAGGTTGAGGTCGCTGTTGTCAAAGGATTGGCGGGTGAAGCAGCGGCTGTGGTAACTGGAGAAGGGAGGCTGGCGATGGGCGAGGCTTGTGTGACGACGAGTGTGAGGATCTGCTGGAGACTTAGGAGGAAGGGTATCCATTGGTGGGGTTTCATCTTGGTTGCCGTCACCAGGAAAACACAAATAGTTGACAGTCTCAAGGGTGGAGCATGGCTCGAAGAAAGAAGCCTAGACAGGAATGGCAGAGAATTTATTCTGGAAGCATTGAGAATTTTGGGAAACATCACCAGATGAATATGTTTAACCGTCATCTATTGATGCACTGGTTGGGGATGAAATATGGGATAGGCTAAACATTGCAATATATCGGACGGCATAGTTTTATGGAGCCGAGTTGAGAACTTGATTGAGATGCCACTTGGCGATTGGACACTGCAAGCCGAGTACCGAGTTGTTGTGGATGATAGAGACTGAAGGATAACGAGGTAACTCCGGCATTACATTGAAGTATACATAGTATGAACATCTCTCGTCAACCACTTAAAATCTAGCCTCAACCTTCTTCTCAACGTCACCCAAGGCCCACGCACTCGACCTCGCCTTACTCCGCACACTCGTGGCCTGCGCCTCAGTGAAACCCTTAGCCACAACAGCAGGATTATAACCAAGCTTATTTTTCTGTCCAACGGTAGCATCATCGACAACATCATTGCTCTTGCCATCGGCGCGCTTGTAGACTGTGACAACAACAGCTCCTCCGAGACCAAGGTTGTGTTGCAGCACAACAGTGGTGTCTTTAATCAATCTGTTGTTTGCCCAACCTCTCAGGTGCCAGACCAGTTCCGCACATTGTGCGATGCCTGATGCACCGAGAGGATGTCCCTTAGAGATCAGGCCTCCAGAGGGGTTGATGACAAGCTTGCCACCGTATGTGATGTCTCCATTTCGGACTAATTCGTGTGCCTTTCCTGGTGGTGAGAGACCAAGAGCATCGATAACGATCATCTCGTTCGCAGAGAAACAATCATGTAACTCGCAGACCTTGATATCCTTGGGCGACACCTTTGCCTCAGCCATAGCAGTCTTGGCAGCATGTTGGGTCATCTCAAAGCCCATGAGATCAATGGCACTTCTCGAGAACAAACTTGGTGCATCAGTAGCCATACATTGGCCGGCAATCAAAATAGCTTGTTCCTTCAAGTGTGGTCTAGCGTCAAGGAAGTCTTGTGAAACGAGGACAGCAGCAGCTCCACCATCAGATGTAGGGCAGCATTGAAGCTTTGTGAGGGGTTCGTGGATCATGGGAGCCTTCATGATTTGTTCGAGGGTATAAACATCTTGAAATTGGGAGTATGGGTTTCGTTGGGAGTGTTCGTGATTGACTCGTGCAATTTCGGCGAAGTCTTCGGGCTTAGCACCGTACCTGGAGAGAGGGGTGTCAGCACAAGAAAAGAGAGGGAAGGAACTGGCAGCTGTACTTCTCCATGTATTCTCGACCAGCATTACCGAACATCTGTGCAGCTCCTGGAGCATTGGTGACGCCTCGGGTCGCTGCCATCATCTCGCCAGATGTTCCTGTAGGGTTAGTTCGGTCCTGCCAGAAGCTCTGCAGACTTCCAGGGTTCATCTTCTCGAATCCAACGACGAGTATACAGTCAGCTCCACCATGGCTGATAACGTTTCGTGCAAGATGGAGACCTGTCGAGCCAGTCGAACAGTTGTTGTTGACATTGTATATTGGGATCTGGGTCATGCCGAATTGGTAGAAGACTCGCTGCCCGCAGGTCGAGTCGCCATAGCAGTAGCAAGCCACACCTTGATCAACGTCGTCGTAGTTGATCTGCGCATCGAGCATAGCCTTGATGCCGGCTTCAAATCCAAGCTCAGTGTAATCGACCTTGCCTCTAGGCTTGATGAACTTGGTCATGCCCACGCCGAGGACGTAGCATGGCTCGTTGCGTTTGATGACCATCTTGGAGTTGTGTCGGGGATTGTCTTCGAGATTGGATTGATTGATTTGAAGGAGAGAATTTGGTAGAGATGGGAGAAGAAGCGTTTATGTGCTTGATAGTCTGATATGAAGTAAGCAAGGAGTGAGATATATTTACCTTTAGCAGTGCCGTTTCTTTCTCCACACAGAGTCGGTAGTATCGGCATAGGGAGAATGCGGGGGAGAACCGAGGCAGCGGCAAACGGTAGCCCTCGCACCGACCCTCGCACCGTCGCACCGACTAACACGTGCGAGGCTGTTTAATAGTCGGAGTGGATGTCAGCCTTGTCGTGTCAAGGCTAATCGATAGCTTCGATACAATACCTAGAAGTACAACAAACAATAGGCAAAGAAGAATTGTGGAGAGCGGAGAGCGAAGGAGTCAACGTGCTTTGATGTGCTACGAACGTAGAGTTTATGGCGCTGGCCTTGGCATGCTTAGTCAGCCATGCAATAGACATCATCTCGACGAGCTTCACATTTTTCACTACGACACAATGCTTCGGGCTCTACACAGTCGCCTACCCTCGGCCACTCGGTACCCGGTACTACTTCCAGTAAATGTTGAGAACACTAAAACGAGTCCGATGTTCATGCAAGCATTAGGCTACCAACTCTAGCTACGTGATCGTCCCTCCCATAGTGGAAATGAACAGCTATTCCTCGACGCGTCCGCCTCTGCTCGTACTCCAGCAACGTGTGAGACGCATCAATAACGGCCAAGTTCTCAGCGCAGAGTCTGCGGTGTACGTAACATTCGAGTGGCCGAATAGCAAACAGGAACTCTCAGTTACTGCCACTATTTTGCTTCATATCCCCTTTGAAAGCGTCTTAACTAGCAGCAATTGCTATAGATTCCTCCTCCACCACCTGATACTTTGGTATCTTCTCGCCTGCCCTCCATTTATACTTGCTCCCGGGATGGTCTTCTGGTAACCTACTCGTTCCGAAGATCACCTCACGGGCAGTCGCACCCTCTTTCTCGACCTTCCTCAAATACAATCCGCGGCGCTCCAACTCTGGAAGCAAGAACTCAATGATATCCTCGAATGTTCCTGGGTTGGTAACATGGGCAAGGTTGAAACCGTCAACATCTGCAATTTCCACCCAACGCTCCAATTCATCAGCCACGGTCTTTGGGCCGCCGACTATCTTTGCTCCCAAACCACCAACACTAAGATACTCTACGATTCGTCTCTTAGTCCAGGGGAGGTTCTCAGTACCAGGAACAGTGCTAGACCAGCGCCGAACAATGGATCGAACACGAGGAGAATCGCTGAATTGGAAGTCGTCGTCATCAGAGTAGGAAGACAAGTCAACACCCGTCCAGCCTCCAAACAGTGCTAATGCACCCTCGCTGTCTGCGTATGACAGATAGTCCTCTCGCTTTGCCTTCGCTTCCTCATCTGTTGCGGCCACAATGACATTGATTCCCACTACCACTTTGATGTGATTGGGATCACGACCCTCTTCCCTGGCAACTCTCCTTATGTTATCCACATTTGTGCGAACACCTTCTGGGACCTGGCCACCGACGAAGATCAACTCTGCATGCTTACCGCCAAAACCGTTCCCGGCCTCGGAGACACCAGCCTGGAATAAGAGAGGAGTTCGCTGCGGTGAGGGCTCGCAGAAAGCTGGTCCAGGAACCTCGAAATATTTGCCCTTGTGATGAATCTGTCGGACAGCATCAGGAGCAATATAGACTCCAGTCTCTCTGTCCGCCAGGACCGCATCGTCACGGAAGCTACCTTCCCACAGCTTGTACAGGACCTCCATGTACTCGTGCGCGATAGCATATCGCTCATCATGAGGTATCTGCTCTTTCAATCCATGGTTCCGAGCCGCGCTGTCGAGATATGAAGTCACGATGTTCCAGGCCAACCGGCCCTCGCTGAGATGATCGACTGTGGAGAGGCGTCTGGCAAGCGAATATGGCTTCTCATACGTGAGGCTGGCTGTTACTCCGAAGATCAAGTTCTTCGTGGCCGCTGCCATCGCTGGAACCAGGTACAGAGGATCATTGACGGGGAATTGCGCTCCAGCTGCGAGTGCAGGTACAACATTTGCAGGCCCCTTGTATACATCATATGGACCCAAGGTGTCAGCAATGAACATGGCATGGAAATTGGCATCGTCAAGTAATTTTGCCAAGTCGGTCCAGAATGATAGTTTCTTGTAATTGTCGGTCTTGTTTCTCGGGTGCCGCCACAGTCCCGGCGCCAGGTGGCCTGGAGTGTTCATTACAAAGGCATTGAGAATTATCTTTTTCTTGCTGCCGAGTTTGCGCTTCTTGTTGGGGTTCTCAGTTCCATTCTGGCTGTTGATAGTAGTGTCCGCCATGCTGCTTTGACAATTTTCGAGACTCGACCAATGAGACGAGGTCAAATGTCCCAAATATCTGGAACAGTTACAAGTGTCATCTTATTTCTAGACCCAAGCTTCTCAGCGTCTCGGAATTGTATTTATTCTTCTGTCCTCTGTATGTCGAAACTCCCAGGATCTTATTGGCGACTGGGAAGGACCCACTCCCGGCTCGCAATTACGCGCACAATGCACGCCATTCCTTTTCTTACCCGCTTTGCTTCCCGCACTCCGGTTTGTTTCGCCGGAACGTTTCTTCCTATCACTTTCATGCAGCTGGGATGAACTCTTCCTCGCTGTCGATGGTAAAACCAATGCAAGGCTGCGATTTTCTAGACCATAAGCAGTTACCAAGGCTGTGGTATCAATGAGATTCAACCCAACAAGCGTTGTCTTCCCCCACCTTTGAAGATAATCTTTGATAAACGAATAATCACATCCACATAGCGCCATTATCATCGAGTATATCGTGCTACGATTGACAGCAAGATGGACCTTGCCACCCGCGAGAAGTTTTCAGGATCTCCGACATGGGATGGGACAATGGGAGTATATATCCCGCCTTGCCAATCCGGCAATTAAAGTTTGCTTGACCCTTCAAGCGATAACGCTGCGTCACAACTTTCTCTTGTCTTCTTGGGAAAATCACTATGTCGTCCCTCCAGCTAGGAGTCCAAGGAATTACCTTGCTCCCACAAGGAACTGCCTATGGCATCCTCATTGGCCTCGGTGTTGGCTTCTGCGGCGTCATCCTGCTAGCAGTCAGGATCCAGAAAATCTATCTCTCAGAAGACTCAGGAACATCAGAGATGTTCATGGTCGCCAATCGAACCGTCGGAACCGGCCTGACAGCAGCAGCCGTGTTCTCATCCTGGATGTGGATCAACGAAACCGTCTTCGCCGCAGCCCTCTGCTATCGTTATGGCCTAGCCATCCCTCTCGTTCGTCTCCTCTCCCCTCTCCTCCCTCAAGGTGCCGGCCACTAACGATAATTCAGTGGTGGGCAACAGGTCTCTGCTTCCAAATCGCGCTCATGGCCGCCCTGGGCGTAATGGCTAAGATCAGAGTACCCTATGCACATACTTCCCTGGAGATTATCAGAATGCGGTATGGGAAAATTGGGCATGTGGTGTTTGTGGTGTTGAATCTTTGTTGTAATGTTTTTGGGTGTGCGAGTATGATTTTGACGGGGAGTCAGTTGATATATGGGATTAGTCATATGCATTTTGTTGCTGCTACTATTTTGATTCCGCTTGGAGGTGAGTTACCAGAGGGATGATAAAAGCGGTTGGGGAGAAGAGATGGCTAATGGTTTGCAGTGGTGCTTTACACAGCGACAGGTGGATTGAAAGCCACTTTCCTGACAGATTATCTTCATACGGCTGTTGCGCTGGTGTTGATTATTTACTTCACGCTGTCTGTTCTGACGCATGAGGCTGTTGGTGGGTTGAGTGGGTTGTGGGAGAAGTTGATGGCCAATGCGAAGGAAAATTATATCAATGGGAATTATCAGGGAAGTCTCCTTACCATGAAGTCGAAGGGCGCCATTCTCTGGGCATTGATCTTGAAGTTTGGTAATCTTGCCTTGGTCGTCATGGTATGCATCCATCCCATTCCTTGACATCTATTATATCTGATACTGATACTGGTTGCTAGGACACTGCCTTCTGGCAAAAATCATTCGCCACAGAAGTCAAAGCCACCGTCCCAGGGTACAACCTAGCCGCCCTAGCAATCTTCGGTATCCCATGGGGTTTGGGGACCGTCATCGGCCTCTCAGCGCGAGCGATTCACAACACGCCCATCTTCCCGACTTACCCCGGCCAACTCATCTTGGTGGAAGTGAACGCCGGTCTCGTGATGCCATACACAATCAAAGCACTCATCGGCGACAAAGGAATTATCGCTTTCTTCGTCTTGTTGTTCATGGCTTTGACGAGTACGGTCTCGTCGAGCATGATTGCGGTTAGCAGTATTTTGTCTTTTGATATCTACAAGACGTACATCAACCCCAAAGCTTCAGACAGGCGGCTTGTCAAGGTCAGCCATCTCGCCGTTGTCGTACATGCTATCTTCATCACTGGCGTTTCGCTGGCAATGAACTATGGCGGAGCGAACATGACTTGGATCGGCTATTTCCGCCCCATCCTCACCTGTCCTGGAATCATTCCTCTCATCTTCGCCCTAACATGGTCAGGACAAACACGTCTAGCAGCCATCATATCCCCAATCCTAGGATTCCTCACCGGCCTAGCGATCTGGCTCGGTACCGCACAGTCCTTGTATGGAACCATCAACCTCACAACCACGGGATCGAATCTACCCGCTCTGTATGGAGCAATTGGCTCGATGTTTTCGCCTGCTATATACTCGGTTCTCATCTCGCAGTATCAGCCTTATAAATTTGATTGGCGCGAGTTCCTCCGCATTGAGCTTCTGGAAGATGTGGCGCTTATCGAAACACCTACTTCTGCCGGTTCGACACTCGGTGAGGATGAGAAAGGACCGAAAGCCAGGGACGAAGCGATCACACCTATTTCAGAACCCTCATCATCCTCAACCTCCTCCCACGATCCAGAGAAGATCGAGATTTCCAACGATAAATCGACGGTCATTACAGCTCTGAGAAAAGCCTCGCCGACCTCGCCAAAAGAAATCATCTCTCTAGACGATATCGTACACCCTTTCAGCAACGAAACATTGAAAGAGCTGCATCACTGGTATAAAATAGCTTGGATCTTTTGGATTGTTATCGTGTTGATTACTTTCGTTCTATGGCCGATGCCGTTGTATAGGAATTATGTCTTCACGAAATCTTTTTTCTCGGGGTGGACGACTGTCGCTATTATTTGGCAATTCTTTGCGTTCTTTGCTGTGGTTGTTTATCCGTTGTATGATGGACGGCATGCTATTGCCAAGGGAGCGAGGGGATGTTGGAGGGCTGTGACGGGGTTTTTTGGGGGGTCGGGGAGGAGATGAAAGAGGCGGTGTGGGAACGAAGATTGATATTTTACGTGAAATCGTTTGCTTGCTAAGAGAGTACAATAGATAGCCACCCAAGACAAAATAAACTTCGATCTGCGACAATTCGTAGCAGTGCACTAGCATTACAATACAAAGGAGAAGATTAGACTACGACTATCCCTATATATAGCTAGCTGGCAAGAGTTATGCTTTTTCCTGCACGTTTGGTATGGAACCAACATACAATTTCCTATGTTCTTTGGACACTGCTCTAAGAAAATTGGCCTTGGCCCCTAATCTATCGAAGTGCAGCGTAGCCACAAAAGTTCGACTTGAAGCGAGGAACTGTCGGGACATGACATTTTGTACCCTAGAAAGTTAGCAGATGAATCATAACAAAGTATGGAAATTGGACTCCTCACGATCAACCGTCGCTTAATCCTTCAATAAGTTCATGACTTGCGGATTTCGCAACGAGTTTTGAAATCTTTTATCAAACTTCGCCATCTTCCTCGCAGGTAATGTTTATTGAAAAGCATCCACATCTTCAAGACTATATGAACAGGCGCTCTACCTTCGATATCTGTACCTACTTTCAGTGAACGAACGACACCTAGATTGTGAGGCTGAATAGTCCAGTCACGTGTGACCGGGGTGGAGAGGATTCCGAATCGGCACCGATAGGGACCCTTGTAAGTTTAACAGGGGGAGCGAGAACGGATACTATCACGACATCTTAATAGGTTAAAACAGGTGGCTGGGTTCTAGGCAACAGGCACTCGCAAGACTTTATATGTAACCGAATTTTAAGGGGGCCAGAAGAAGATTCCCTAAGGATGATCCAGCTGAGTTGTTAGCGTGCTCAGGACTTTGGTGAGGTCAAGATTCGGCGCAGATTATCCCTTCGACCGGTGAGACATGGTCCGTACTAGCAAGGGGGGTGTGGCTGCACGCAAGCCTCACCTCGCTTTCCTAATTTTCAGTCGAAGGGATAGCAGTAATAATCTTGGCAAAGTTGCTACTTGCACCAGATTTAAACAAATGGCCAGGGCCAAGTGTATGAAGTAAAGAACTACTTTCATCTACGAGGTCTCAGCAAATTTGTCTCTCTTTGGGATCTCAGGATTATGCATGCGGGATTTAAGATAGAAACCCATTTTTCATTAAAATACGGATATGGGCTTTTCGTGGAGATAGGAGATAATAGTAATGACCAAATCGTGAGGAACTGCAATCTAGGCTAAGCTTAGGCAGTAGGGTACGTCGTATGCGCGTAAACTAGGGAATTAGAGTATTCGCATTGTTAAATATAAGGAGCGAAGAGAGAAGGTTCTCTTTCTGACTTATAATCTACTCTATCACAACACGGTTTATTACGTTAGATTGCCCATGCCTACTCTCGACTCGTTATAAAACTCCTGAACCTTCTGAGCGAAGTCTTCATTCTCTGGATCAACGACAGCAAGGCGGAGGACAGCCTTTATATCAGCAATCCCCATTTTCAAATATGAGGTTTTAGTGTTCCGCTCCCTCATCTTAGCGTGCAACGATGCCACACGCAAGATATTCTTAATGGTTCGCCCGTCTAGCGGGATCTGACTCAGTCTCTCAAAATCTGACTCCGAAAAATCGCAATCAGTCTGGCGAGTCATGTTTTCCCAGATAAACCGGCGCTGTGACGGTAGCAACTGCTCAAACTGAAGGGTGACATGGACTCGTGAGAACAACGCCTTGTCAAAATCAGTAATTCGGTTGGTAGTGAGAAAGATGATGCCAGATTGATACTCGAGCATGCGCAGCAGAACTATATTACAAAGTTAGCAGGAGCCTATAACTACTATAGCTAGGTCAATGAGAATACGAAAGATCAATAAGCTTACTTGATGTCAACGCATTCCTCTTTCCGTCATGATCCCGACCTCCACGAGATGCAACAAAAGTGTCGGCCTCGTCGAATAACAGTATGGCTTCCCATCGCGCTATCCTCTTGAATATGCGCCCAAGTTTCTCTTCGATGGAGATTGATTGATAGTTAAGGTTGTCTAATAAGCCTAATTCGGCGCCGCTGATGTAGTAGAGCGGACGGTGAAGAGTTTCAGCCGCACTTTCTGCCGTTATATCAGTTAAAAAGGTCGAACAAAAGTATGAGACGTACCAGCTGTCATCGTTTTTCCACACCCTGGGGGGCCATAGAGAAGGAACACAAGTCCGCGTCCCTTGCCCGGAATGAAATCGTCGAATGCGGTGGACGACGCGTGATGACTCTCGATTACACCTCGTACTACCTCTTTTTTCTCAGGATCCATCTGCAGCATGTCGTAGGCGCCCTCCTGCCAGACTACGGGCCTAATAGATTCAATCTCAATCAGACCCCATTCTTTGAACGATAAAGAGTAGGCAGCGACTGTTGCTGGGGCTGTGAGGAGATCCCGAGCTTGAAGATTGGCTCCAGTTAACTCGGGATCTTCATCAGCACCGAGAACACCTCCCAACCCACTGCTCTCCGGCAAGAAACTGTGTCTACCTTCATTCTCATCTTGGCTGTCGACGATAGTCTCGTGAAATCGACTGTCCTCGAGAATCTTCCCGGCTGGATCAACGACGAGCCTTCCATCATGCTACGAGCATGTCAGCTGAGTTCATTACTGCGTTGGGGGTCGTACCTCTCGGGTGGGCTTGCTAAAGAAGTTGATGCTGTGTGATCGATATGAATTCGTAGAGATTTCCCAAAAAGGACCAGAGTGGCTGCGGTGGGATCCTTGCCCAGCGTTTGTCGTCTTCCGTGACTCGCCGATGCAGAGTTCGACGTATCTCTTTCCGCGGTCGATGAGAGACTGTCGCAGTTTTTCCTTTTCCGGGTGCAGGTCCAGAGGATATGCTGGCAAGGACCGAATCTCTCTGGCACCATGATATCCCCCGATAGAAAACGATCTTTCAACGTACCTAAACTGCTTACCATTGAAGCTATTGAATTTGGCAGTGACTTTCCACACCGACGACTCATTGCCATGTTTTTGTTTGTTAGCTTCAAAGCAGCTCTTAACCAGGACGCACCAGATCATTGTTCTCCCTGGGAGGTCCCCGTTCTGCAAAATGATTTCGGACCCAATAGGAAATAGTGACCAGAGATCGTCAGCCTTGATCATCCCCTCAGCCAAGGAAGTCTCGATCGTCGTTATAGTCTTTTCCATGTAAGTCTTCCGGAAGGTCTCCAACAGCTCCAACTCTTTCTTGAGTTCATCCGATGAGGCCCCTTCGATCGCCTTCTGGATTCGGTCCCGGCAGAAGTAGAGATCGGCGAATGGCTCTTCAATCACGATAGGAACCTGTTCAAGACTGATTGAGGTGAACCCTTTGGCGAACTCTCTGAATGCTTGGCGGAGAACCGTCGATTGGATCTCCAGTTTCATCGTCCACGTCTCTCCATTGCTGAGATCCCAGTGGAAAGTACGTCTGAGAAGGAGAGAAACGTCACTAAATTTGCCTTCCAGCAGCCGCTTGCGTCCGTTGTTGTCACGGCTCTGTTTTTCAGATGTTCTGAAGACATCCCCAACGCTGCCCCAGGAATTTGCAAGCTGAGTGACATCTTCGAATTCAGAGTTATATCGCGGTGTCTCATCGTTGCTTTCTGCATTCTTCCGCCCCTTTTGGTATTTTTCGTACAGGGCTTCGAAATTCTCTTCCATGTTGGCGTGGATTGCAAAATGAGAAGGGGCCAGTGGCTAATACCGCGGAACTTCTGGGGTGATATTTGGAAAGATGAATACGCTGGGTGAGAAGATGGACAGCAAACAGAGCGAAGCCTCAATAACAATCAGTAAGCAGCCTCTACCGGTGGGGTGCTTGTTGGCTAGACGCATGTAAATGTGTCGGAGCTGATTCTGTAGGGCACTGAAACTGTACTGCGATTGGGTTATACTCCAGGCAGAATTCGTGTCGGGCAGAATTTTAATAAAGCAACCACTAACAGCGAGACTCGAGTGGTATAGTGCATTCGCAAATGCAACTAAATTTGCGCGGGGGTGGGGCTGATTTGGCAGCAGGGCTGATTCTGCAGCAGGCTGTGAGAGGCTTTCCGGGAGGCTTTATCGCAGCCTTCTTTGCTATGCTTTAATTCCACACTCCCCATAGATAGGCGATATCTCTCCAAACCGGATTCCAAGGCTGAAGGCTCGCACCATCGCTGGCCACGAAACGGGTCGCTTCACTCCGCAAATTCGCGGGCAATTGCTTCACTAAGTACGACGCCAAACGCTGAAGATGGCGCCCTTTAGTAGAAGAAAGAGTTATATTCAAAATGCTCGCGATTCAAGCGACACCGAGGGTTCTAAGGAACCCAAACTTGTATCCAACAAACGCCAGCAATCTCATGTCGATTGGTCTCAGCCAAGTCTGGATGTGGAAACAATCAAATCGACGCTAAAAAACCACGAGCGCTTTGAAGTGAAGAGCGGATACGTCATGAGCGGTCTTCCTAAATTCGATGATCTCACGGCTTACGGCACACCAGAGGACGAGGAGACCCAGCTTTGGGAGACAGAGGTGGCGCGTCTTGTCAAAGTTGCCAACACTTCAACAGCAATCCAACTCCACGGAGAAGAAGAATGGTT
>FJOG01000014.1:318825-376983 GCA_900073065.1 Phialocephala subalpina
TGGGTACACCAGACTCCACAAGATTGCGATCCAGATGCAAGACGCACTTGACATATGTATCCACGACAACGAACTGCTGTTAATCGAGCACATGCCCAACCAGGCAAATCGAGAGAACTTCAACAGCGCACATGACAGGTTGCTGCGGGATTACGACCCTGATGAAGGAAAGGAGAGATTCCAACGTCACCTTCGTCTCGAAAGTAACAACGACAGATACTACCACGCCTTGGTCAACTACATCACCGGCATGATGCTTCGGACCCTTTTACGGACTATGCGAGGAGCATTGTGGGAAGAACGTTGCGTCGTAACAATTGCAAAGTTTGCTGCGAAGCTGAAGGTCTTGATTAACGATCTGCCAATGTCAGCGTCAACGTGTCTTGCCAAGACAGAGGAGGTCCGATTCCGCACCAAACATCAAGAAGAAATCCAACACAAAATCAGATATAATCCCATCTTGGATGACACGGTACCAAGGACATCAGAGCGTAATGAACCTCAAAAAAGTCAGAGCACTCAATTGGAACGAGGCTGGATCGATGCCGAGATGCGCTACTTTATAGTGATGAAGACGTTTCATCTTGGCATCTCTCGTCTTTTTGTGTCGGCGCTTTCAAATCTCAGCTCAAACGAAGACACGGAGATGTCGACCGACGTGTTTGATACTAGTGTACTGATGTATGAGGACTACATTACCAACCGGCGGATGTTTTTGTGCTCTCAGCGTGATGGTACCATCGGTGCTGCTGCCGACCAGAGGGTCATTGCATCAGCGGGTGCTGCTTTCCAGGTATGTCTGGATGCCTGGAAGTCTCTGGATGACGTGTCATCGGACAAAAACGTCACTTCTGAGGACTGGACTCTCCTATCGTGGAAGTGGACTGAGCTTGACCCCAAGAGCTTCGAGCCACAGCCTGGCCCCTGTACTTCGTCTTTGAAGCTATCGACGATGAAGAGCGCAATTAATGCTTTCGTCCCATATTCCACGGTCTGTGGCAGTTTCCCTAGTCTTCTCCAAGATATGTCGAACAAAGTTTCTCTGATCTCGGATCCGACGGCACCAGTGAAACCAGTAAAGCAAAACCCCTTCTTGGCAGTGTTCACTGTGCGCACGAGTGCGTACATGGCCAAGCGGTTTGACATCTTCAACGACAACGATGCGTGTGGCATCTCGAATTCAGTTCTTGCTCGTGGCAAGGCTCTCGCTCGGTCAGCAACGGCCGGGATGCCGATGATGTATGTCGACGAGAATCGGGCAGTGACCGACAAAACTCTACGACTTCATCGGGATGCGGAACGGAAGAGGATGAAGAAGGCTATGAATGAGTTCCAGAGATGGATAATTGACGAGACGTCAATTGTCATTTCCAACAAGTTGTACGCGTGGGGGTTCTTGGGCGGCTCTGCGTTGCTTGTCTTCGGAGGTCTTGCTATTGGACTTTCTGTTGGCGATCGGATTACCGGTGTTGATCCTCTCGGACTCGCCAGTTACTGTTGGATTTTTGCTGGTTTCGTACTACTTGTTGCAAAGTCTCTTCGCGTGGAAAACTGGCCATGGAGTCGTTTTTTCCGCGGGCAAGTGGTCTGTCGATCAGTACGCGAGGTTCACTCGGTGACCGGCATGGATTCGCAGGACATCTTGGCGATTCTGCTAAGGCTTGAGCCTCGGATGAACTTGATCAAAAGAGGGCCTTTTAACGCAGTATTCTCTAAGCGAGGAACGGAAGGATTTGCTATTGATGTCCCTTTCAACACGTCAACGTTGATAGAGGGGGGCTTGATCCTCGTCAAGGTGCAAAGTGTTGCTGGTGATGCTTTAGTGGGGATTCGTTCTGATCTTTGGACCAGATACGATTCTGTTTCTCCTAAAGGTGACAACGCAACGGAGGACAAGGTTGTTTGTAGAGATTTCCTGGATCCAGGAAAGTGGACAACGCGGGCTAAAGAGTTTCCCCTATACACTTTGAGTCGCGGTGATATTCAGTGGTTTCGAGTTGTTGGTCTATTTGAGAAGGATGCGTACTTTGACTGAATACCGCCATTAAGGCAGGAAGCTTTGACCCGCAAGCCTTAGAGGCATAAGTTCGTTTGATAAATCAACTTATAGTCAGGGAACCAAACATTCACTTTACATTTTTAAAGATCGTAATACAGCTATTTTATATTACAAAAGTTGCGCTTGTCACGAGTGCTCATTCAAGTGCTCGAGGAACAACTGTAGATTACACCTCTGCCTACTTAAAATATAATAAAAAATAAAGCAGAGATACTCGATGGTTTATGTATGGACACTGAATAACCCGGGAGTGTATGAGAAGACACAAGATCAGCAATCCACGTTTTATTCCTGTTCTTACTGCAAGATCTTGATAAACTGTCGGCTATACAGAGGGAAAACCTTGGTGAGTCACGTGATGCAGTTGAAACCGGAACGTCCGTAAAGCTGGGCAGGATAGAGAAGAAAGCGCGAAAACCATTTTTATAGTATCTGTAAAAATAGAAATGCTAAATGCACAAGCAATCTAATCCGATTTAAAATATACCGATAACGAATGCTTCGAGAATCACGCCTGAGCTCGCAGGACGGGATCTTAGATTTGTAGTGCACGAGCGCCTCCGTTCACATCGTACAAGAGCCTTTATATCATTGTCTACTGCTGTGCTGAGTAGGTACGATTACTCTCGGGAGAACCCCACTTCCGTCGATGTCGTGATCGCAACATTTCTAAGCCGCGCCAAATTATATATCTCACTCAAATTTCACACCTACTATCACAACCGCAGTCTCAGACCGTCAGAAATCAAAATTCCGGCTTCAAAGCGGTCCAAACTCTCTCAATTGCACCTCACAGCCTTCATGCGGCCAGTGAGCCTGTACAGCGGCGCATGGCGGTATCCCGGCGCTTACTCAGACGCCAACTTCAACTCACACATATCAAATCCTTCATATAGAAGCTAGAAGCAGCGAAATTCGACGCCTTCTTTATGGCCGATCACTTAGCGGTGCTGAACATGCCTGTCGAGGCCTTGAAGCGAAGTCATACCGTGACCTCGTTCGAGCCGTTCACGCTACTATCCGCATTATCGATGGGAACAGAGAAGATTGGACTTGCGGCTACGGCATCTACCACTTATGATAAGCCGTATCATATCGCACGCCGCTTTGCGTCGTTTGATCATCTGAGCAATGGTCATGCTGCGTGGAACATAATAACCACCAGGAATCCAGAGTAAGGATTTCTCTGCACACGTCCGTTGATAAATAACTTACAACCTTAGATCGGCAAGGATCTTTGGTCTAGACGAACGTGTATAGCATAGTGAGCGCTACAAACGTACTCGAGAATTCTACGATGTTATAACCGGGCTATAGAATAGCTTTGCCGATGATGTGTTCATCCGTGACCAAAAAAGCGGCATGTATTTCGATCCGGAGAAAATGCATGTCTTGGACCACAAGGGCGATGATTTGAAAGTAAAGGGGCCTTTAAACATGCGCGCCCTATTCAAGGCTAGTCAGTCGGAGCCAGGAAGACAGCTAGCTGCTAAGACTGCTAAAGCAGTTTTCTGCTCGCCGCTAGACCTAGAGGCCGCAAAGGTGCTGTATGTTGATATTAAGGGACGAGTGGTTGCTGCGGGAAGGGATCAAAATCATCTTAAGATTCTTCCAGCTGCGTTTATCGTTATTAGGGATACTGTTAAGGAAGCTAGAGAGAATCGTCTTAAACTAGATAGCTTAGTACACTACGATAGTGCCCTTGCTTCTTTGTCTATTGCACCTGGGACCGAGGCATCCGACTTTGATCCCGACAGCCCACTACCAACCGATATACCAAGAACGAACGCCAGCAAAACCAGCCAAGCTTCAGTGATAAAGTTTGCCAAACAAGAAAAGCTCATAGTAAGGCAGTTCGCGCAGCGTCTCGGTAGATACTCGGGACTTGCGTTTGTTGGGACTCCTAAGATGATTGCAAACGAGATGGGAATCTAGCTGGCAAAGGAAGTGGCTGATGGCTTCACGGTTATTCTTCTGTTTTTACCGCAAGGTTTGGACGATGTCGCGGATTGGTTAGTGCCCGAGTTACAGCGTCGTGGTCTATTCAGGAAAGAATATGAGGGAACGACGTTGAGAGAACACCTTGGTCTTCCCCGGCCGAAGAATCTTCTTTGAGTAAGAAATGGAATTAAATATCAATTAACCCTCTTGGGATGTGCTTTCACGCCTCCGAATGTCATCTATTCGAGGAACGCTGTGACTCCGAGTCTTGAACCGCTTTCCAACATCTAAATTTATACCTAGGCGTAGGGCTTAGGCTGCTCCTCACACAACTACCACCACCTCCCCGCTCCTCCCGTCCACCCGCACTCTCCGGCTTCGACACATCAACGAGATCTTTAGGCAAAGGAGGCGTAAAGCGATCCCAAGGAACAACTAACACTCTCAATTAGTCAAATGCCCCAAATGAGAATAGCTTCAAGTCTCAAGGTACTAGCAAAGTAATAACTCACTCGAATCACTCTCTCCCGACTTCTCCACCTTACCCTCCCCCGACAGCCCCACAAAAAGCACGGTATATGCCCCTAATATCGCTGGATGAAACACTTTAATCAGTCCTCAAGCACCGGCTAGCCACCCCACAGGAATACCAAAGGCATTAGAGGAAAATCCTGTGATTAGGATCCGTACCGAAAGCAAATGCTGAATACTTCCAAGATCAATATGCCTTCCTAGTCCTAGCGTTCTGGATGGACAGGTCAGATTCTTGTGTCCGAAAAGTACAGTCGAAACTGAGCTTTGTCGGATCTAAAATTGGCTGTGTCCGGGCTAAATCGGATTGGACTGGATATAGGTATTTGAGAACTATGTCCGATCCGAGTGTCCACCAAGGCTTGAAAGTACATGTTTTTTATGAAGATTTTGCCATAAAGCGCAAATCTTTTTTCAAATTTTCAGACTCATTTAAATTTGACGCATTTGATTGGCCTATCCAGGAACAGATTGCTTAGTAGTTAAATCCGTTAAGAACTATGTCTATCTGGTATGATGGCAGATTCTACCTATTAAGATCCGGACTAGCTCGGATTGGTGATGGGTTTATCTTAAAAATCCTACCTGCCCGTCCATCCAGAACGCTGCCTAATCCCGACTCCTGCGAATCATGGTAGTCTAGCTTTTGGGAATCATCGAGCAGTATCGTACACCCGCCATAGGAACGGGGCAACTTCTCTCGTAGACGCAGCGCGACTGGGACCAGGTCGATGTATTTGTCGTCTTGAAGTGGCTGGATGTACAGCGAGATATATGTATCTTTGCATATAGCCAAAGCTACGAATAGAGGTATCATAGACTCGATGTCACCATATCTTATCGGTGTAGTCTTCAACTTCGTAGAGGCAACATGAAGGCCTTCCTCAATCGCAGTGGGAACATTAGCAGGAAGTAGAAAGTAGTGCTTCTTCGCCACGATGATAGGACGACACAATGCAGCTACAGAAGACATAAGACTGAGCTGAGAATCAGGATACATCAGAGCTAATTGCTGGCTGGTTCTTACTACAATTAATTCTTCAACCTGAAAATGCGGTTAAAGGTTCCGAGGACCCAGCTTCCACTACTAGACCCAACACTATATTGTCGTTGTGCAGTAATACCAGCATTGATGACCGGCTGATCATAGGTCTGGGGAGCTATACCCGTGGGCGCTGGAGGAGTTGTTCCTCAAGCAGCCAATAGAGGTGCCGGAGAGCTTGACTTTTTCATCTGTGGTATCCTCAACACTTGGATTTTGGTTAGAGCAATAGATCCGACGTGGAGTCCTACATCGTCTGCCTACTTGATGAAGAAAGGCCGCTGTGGAAGTGATAATGAAGTTCTTGCGGAATGTGTGATACGAAGCGGCCCATTCCTTCAGTGTTGCAAGCCATCTGCATACATACCGGTATGTTGGAATTTTATGATTGGACGAAAGGTACTCCTCTCGAAAGCCAACATCCTTTGGGCAACCACACTTGATCCCCAACAAAATCCGAATGATGGTTCACTTGCAATCATTGCCCCAAAGATATTGGAGCATCACGCGACGCTGGCCAATTCAAGTCTCGAGGTGTGCTTATCCTTTCTGGATTCTCGGCTTGTATACCCTTCCAGCCAAGCGCAGATGAATTTTTCGAGGATGCCTTCTCGAAGAAGTTCCTAGTGATACCCCACAAGTTCTTGATCGATGAAAGAGAGCCTTATCGACATTCTTCCGCCAAAGCTGCCTGCCAACAACACCATTGTCTATTCAGACGCCATGCCAACGTTATTCAATATCCCCTTTGAGATCCGACTCTTGTTTTGGGACTGGTGTTTCCGTGGAGGAGAAATGAGGTGTATCATCGACGTGATAGATGGATGAAGGTTCCGGAAGGAGAATACCAACTATTTCCTGTAAGGGTCCTCGGAGAATGGTGTGCTATCTATTGATTTGACTTTTCGATGGCTGTAGATGGATTTGAATCCATTCCCTCACGGGGTGAATACTGATACAATTGACAACTGAAGATACCTCGAGACAATCGACGTGCTCTACAAAGTACCGCTTTTCAAATAGATGGCATCTATGTTCAGTATCTACATCGCGTGGTGCTTCCACACGTATGGATGTTACTATAAATCTCTCGATGAGATATGAATCGGGACGGGACCCAGGAGTGGCAATTTAGATGGTAAAGAGTAGAAAGAAGTTTGGACCCAGATAGCTGGACTAAAAGGATTGGAAAGGTTGAGAGTTTATAATCCTTCCGGATTGGAACGCTTTCGCAACGGGATAGAGAGGAATTGTTGTAAGATATGAGGAAGGTGAAAGGGCTGGAGAGCTTTAGTCTCTCTGTCAAGGAGTTGATGGGTAGGGTTCACTATTTGAACCTACCTTGGAGGAATGGAGAATAGTTATCTTGAGTTACATTTAATGGAATAGCAGAAATCACTCGTCAAGGACTACCTCGCTCAGTTTCCAACTTCTCGTTAGGCTTTGAGCGCTGAAGATTGAAGCTGTCCTGAGGGGCTTGAAAGCGCTCATTGCTAAAAATTGAGATCTCGACGAATTTCTGGGAACAACGATTGTGCCTCAAGTCCCGCTGACAACTATGTCACATGTATAAAGCCAAGAATTCCTCTCAACAAGAGCAAACTGCGATGGCATCCGCCTATATTTCGACATGAACGAAGGCGGAAGAGTCATAACTTCGTTACTAGCAAATAATCTACATACCATATAACGCAAAATCAAAAGAACGAATCCTGCCCCCTAATAACAAGCCTGTTCGGTGATCTCGGCGGAACATACGGTGCTATGTACTCTGGCCCTCCAATATCTTCTACGTGCATGCTCTGGAACTGGTTGATGCCCATAGTCTGTACCCTTAACGGACTCGTCGAGGTAGGTGAGCCGTCAGGTGATCCATCATTTCTATTTGTGTTCCAATTCGATCCTCTCTGGACCTCAACCTCATGTTGAACGTAGATGTTCCTTCCTTTTTCGCCGATGCTTGATGTGCTGTGAGAATCTCGTGCAGATGACGCTCTTTGTTTCTTGAGCTTTCGAGAGCGGCGGAAGAGGAAGAAGGCGATGGCGGCGACGAGTAGGGATCCACCGATGGAGACACCGACTGCGACGCCGATTGTTGTGGAGTTGGACTTGTGTGATGTGGCGTTGGATACTGGTGCGTGTGTTGAAGTTGCAGAAGCTGCAGTGGCTGGGGTAGAAGTAGATGAGGCAATTGCTGAAGTTGCAGCAGGCGGTGGAGAAGTATCGAAACGATTGAGGAGACTGCATTTTTGTCAGGTTGCCGGAACTTATTGGACTGTTCAGGCGGTTCACTTACCTGTCTATCACATGGACCACACCATTCGCGACAAGTAAATCAGAGTCAATGACCTTCGCAGCATTGATATACGTCTCTCCATCTTGAACAGTGACCGTGACATTATCTCCTTGAGCCGTCTTGAATGTGGTACCGTTCGCAAGAGATGTGCTGTATGCAACCAGTCCTGGGACAACATGATACTCGAACATCGCTTGTAAATCAGCAGCAGACGAGTTCTTGACCAGTGCCGACGCATTCGAAAGTGCTCCTGCAGAGTTCGGAATGAAGTAAGTCACGTCTGGGATCTCTAGGACTTGATTGACGTATGTATTCGCTGTGTTGAGGAAGCCGCCTGCATTGAGAATGGAGACGAAATATTGGAGATTCGCTGCTGTGATCTCGGCAACTATTGATATCGGTATCGAGGGGACTGTGTCGATGATGTGGACTATGCCTCCACCGCACACAATATCCTGGGTGTTCTTATCAGAAAACCTATCTTCCTTCTGGAGGATTCAGGATTCAGTAACTTACAGTTGCAGGCGCAGTGCTGATAGTTTTGTTCCCTGATATCACTTCCAACGATCCACTGCTGCCAAGTACAAGTTCCATCGCTTGTCCACCCGTGACATTGGCATAGGTTCCATTTACGAGGTTACTCGCCGCGAATTGAGGAGTGTCTGAGAACGAGAGCGAAGGATAACCGCCTTTGACAAGTGCATACTGGAGAGTAGCTTCTAAAACGTCCTCCGCCAGAGCGTTGGAATTTTGGGTAGCAAATTTCGCAATCGCCGCGTTACTAGCTGCAAAGAAAGTGAAGTTGTTGGCATTAGCCAATAGGGCAGTAGCATTCGCTGAAGCATTCACATAGCCGGAGAGAGAGCTGAGTTCCGAATAACTCTGTAGCACTTGAAGGAGAGTGATGGCTTGGATCGGTGCGGCAAGGACGCACAGCAAACCGGTTTGCATTGAGACCTTCATTTTGGCCAAAAATTGAGAACAAAGGAAAAGATGAGATAAGAAAGTTGGGATAGTTGATAAACTTCTTTCAGCCCTTGGAGGGGTCACTCAGCCCCGCGTTTGGCCCCAGGGTGTGGCAGCCCTGTGAACTCAAAGACACTCCTGAAACACTCGTTGGCTGAAAGATGGTAGAGAAAGTCGTAACAAGAAGGAGCTGAATATGCAGCATGGATGACCGGCATCGGTGATAGTCGCGAAGAGAAAGCAAAGATAGACTTCCGCATGCCTCCATCCCTGCAATATGCGGGGTGATTCAGCGCTTTCCCCGGAAAAGGAGGTACCTCCGGGTCGCACCGAGGAAGGTTGGATATCACATCCAATCAGCTCTTCTCTTTTTCTGATGGGTTGATGTACCGGTCCGTCTTCCACATGATTGCGAGAAAGTATGTTCGCTTACCGAGGCTTATCTGGGAAGTCCGGGGGTGTGTGGCGGTGAAAAGGGGCGATCTGTTCACATGGCGATGATCGTGGCTGTTGCGACTGGTGGACCTCGACATGCCGGCATCGTGATACTTCGAGGTGGGTGCGATTTCAGGAAGTAGACTTTTGACTTGGGATGAGCGGCCCCAAACTCCCATTTCACCCGCCCGGTCCGACGGTCTCTCCTCCTTGTTTCTTATGATGCGTCTCTCTTCTTGCCATCTTCATAATCCAGCCTAATCCGCATTTCTTCCTTCCAGTCGTTGGCATCTCAGCTCGCTTTACAGAACTATATTCCCCGACTCGTCGCTATCCTATTATCTTTGCAGCAGTTCGATAGCGTCCTGTCTAAGCGCCTGGTGCGGGATCCATACATGCAGGCTCAACGTCTCGTTCCAGACTTGAAAGGCGTATGCAAGTGGTTCTGGCGTGCATTTATCCTGGATCGGAGGCTTGGGGATAACTTTAAATCCTTACTGGTGGATATGCATGTCAAATGACTATGAAGCGAGTACATTCTCGGAACTCCGTACAAGTTGAAGCAACGAACTAAACAACACGACATAGAAGTCAGGAAGCCTATCGGGCCCGCAGGAAATACGCCATTATTGTTTCAATATTTCGCCGAATATTCAAGGGTGCGCATGCGACATGGATAGAAAGGGCATGAAAGCGACAAATGATCTCGATTTATCGAGTACATTCCGCATACTGAAGTTCAATGCTCGCGCTTTCTTTCAGAGCGCTGAAAGTCTAACGAGAACTCCGAAAATTAGCTAGGTAATCTTTGACAAGCAGTTTTTGCTATTCTATTGAAATATAACTTAAAATAATTACTTTTTATTCTTTTAAAGTAAATCTAAATATTAAACTTTACTTTTAAACTTATTAATAAAAATATTAAAAGTTTATTTTATTTTATTTTATTTTATTTTTTTAAAAATTTCTTTTTATTTCGATTTTAAATTTTATCGAATTTAAAAAAAAGAAATATAAATTTTTAATCCTTTTAATTCTTTTAATTTAAATATTTTATTATTTTGAATTTTATTCTTAATTTATATTTTAATATTATTAAGAAATTTATAATAAATATTTATAATTATTAATAAATTAAAATAATTAATAAAAACCCTTTTTTTTTAATATTTCATTTTAATAAACGAGAAATAATTAATATTCTTTACTTGGAATTTTTATTAATTAATTATTATTAATTATATATTTTATTTTTTTCTATAGAAATAAAAGTTTTATATTAATAATCGGATTTTAAATAAAATATCAAATAATATCAATATAGTATTTGAATTGATATTAAAGTTATTTGTAGTGAAATTCTGGCGGAAGTTTATCGAGAGGGATTTCTTTCGTTGTTTTAGAACTCTTAAGATATCGCTAAGAGCTTTTTCGAGGAGGCAACCGCAGAGAATCCATTAGCGCTTGGTTATAGCGTGTATAATCCCAAAAGCTAGAACGGGTAGGCTCAGATAGAGACACGAGATGGCTTTAAACGCATCGTACTGAAATGATTGAAGAAGAAAAGTTTGGTGTGTGTGCACAGTCATTTAAGAGTGAGATTTGGCATGACGCGTGGTTGTTAGATGTTGGATTCGGAAGCTTTCTCTGCCAATCATATGGATCCAACATGTCTTTGCATATGTCCCTATTACATTTCTCTAGAGATCGCAGCACACTTGAAAAATCCTCTTGTACCCCCGCCCGTGGGTCATCCCAATACCAAATTATTGCCGTGGACTCTCACAGCGCAATGCCCCGCTATCCCGCATCCCCCGCCCCGCTCCGCTCTCGTCCCGCGTCGTCTGTCACAGTCTGTCAGGGATGAGTCGTACTATTAACAATTAATGAGCGTCGGTACTGGAAGACGCGAACATGGTTACTAGTCTAGAGAAATTCGAACGTCGTCTAGGATGGAAGGCAGGAGAAAGTGCTTTGCGGCTGCCATGTCTGGTTACGAGGTGCGAAAACGTCGCAATGCTGAAGCCACCTTGAGACGCACAATGCATTTCCCGAGAGAGAACGTATAGCCAAGCGACGTCAAAGAAGCTCATCGAGTTACACAAAGTGGGATCTGAGATGAAAGAACTCGTCAAACCTTTAGTTCTATTCGACAGCCCAAACGACACTTAGAAGTTACTTCATCATTCGGAAGAGCAAAAGAATTTGCAGCGCCCAATAGACCTCTCATGCATTATGTACAAAATCCAGTCCATACTCAAATCCTCGGACCTTGTTCAATTCTGCACATCGTTTAAGGAAGCTTCCTAGTTCACCGCGAAGCATTTCGGCCCGAGTCCAGCATTCAAAGTCCCCACGTTCCAAAACTTTAATAGCTTCGCCATAGCAACCCTGCACTCGATCATTCAACCCTTCCAACTCGCAGACGAGAGCCAAAATTTTGGAAGCAAACCCAAAATACTGGACATCCAAGCACCAATGAAGTTCGCCATCAACTGGAAGCCGGTACTTGCTCCTCTCAAGCAGGTCTGTTGCCTTCTCCTTGCTCAAAGAGACATCGTGAAGATCGTAATAGGCAGCATAGGTGAACCTGTCCAAGATAGAAAGAGACCTCTCGGAGTTCTTTCCGAACTTTTCATCCGATTCTTGGAGGCGCATTTCGTAGCTTTCCTGAAGATTTGCCTGGTGCAATGCGTCATGGTCCCAATGTTTCAAGTAGTTCGACCACATGGCGAGGATGGTCGCATGACTACCATGACCAGTGACGGACGACATGAGACTGTGGATGGACTTCAGGTACCCGATCCTTAAAGAGTCCATGAATATATTTGGGTGTTTCTGGATTATCTGCAGCAAAGCTTCACAGATGCGGACGATGGCATATGAAGGCGAGGTTGATCCATGTTTCAGCTTCGTCATGTCTCCATAGTAGGAGAAGAGTTGCTTCAACAACCAATAGTCGTGCGTGACTAGATACACATCGTGAAAGTATCGACAAATTCTCCAGAATTTGACCAACATGGAAGGATCTGCACAGATCATTGTCGTCTCCAGATCTTGGAATAACACCTTCAGCTTCTCTGCTGACTCCGAGAAACGAGACATTTTTACAAGTCGAGCCACTCCGAATGCTTGGTCACTAATGCTTTGCCAAGTATTACTCAAGTCTTGCTGTTGCGCAGGGGGAGTCATGGTAAACTCATCCGAGGTCCAGCAGTCTTTGCCTTCAAACAAGCAGAAGACAAATTTCCGAACGGAGTCGAGAATAGTTTCCTGGAGTCGGTTTATATCTGGACTCGCCATCATTGGGAGAGCTTGAATTTGACAAGAAAGCCTGCGGAAGAGTCCTTCAGCAAACGCCGATTCCCCCTTCTTCTTCTTCCAGCGTCTGGTTCGGCCAGTGGCTTTCTTTACTCCAAACCCAGTGCTCGCCTTACCTCTCTGCTTGGTGCTATTCTTTGCAAACTCTGGCCACTTTTTGAACTTGTTCGTATATGACCGGCGGCTACTTGATACATTAGGGAACAAATGGCAAAAGTGTTCTGAAGCCAGGACTCACGAGGCTTTGAAGTGGTACACGAGCATCATATCGACCTGAACCTCTTCGAGCGTTTTACCCCTCATAATGTAATGTTCGTGAAGCAATGACCGCATGAGTTCCCATTCCTGATCAGTTGGATTGTCATTTGTCACTGTTCTGATTGGATCCATAGAAGTAAAGTCATTATGGGCCGCGTTATGTACGTCAAATGAGATGTTTAATGGTCCGGTCGAGTCTAGAGTCAAACTGTGCTCTAATGGGTGAGTCGGCAGAGTTTGTGCATTCCAAGCAGAGGATTGGCCTACTGAAGTTAGCTACCACCCAACTTTACGAACAATCCGAGACAAACTTGGTAATTGTTCTTGATGAACCTGGTTGGTGGAGGCCATGTTTACAGAAGTGTCATGAGGCTCCGCCTGATGCGAATCGCCGAGTAGATACACGACTGGTATTTCTTCGACTCTGTCATCGGCAACAATCGATGCCAGATTCAAGACCAGGTTGTGGGTGGTATCCGTGTTCGTTGTGCAGGAAGACAGCTGCGTCAGGAATTTGGGCGGAGAGAGAGCACATCCTTTTGGAGGTATTCATGCCTCTCTCCCTCGGCATCGTCAAGCTTGCCTTGTAGTGGGAGGAGAGCCGTGCCGATATTCTACAGTGACTTTCGTTTCATTGGTTTCTCGTCACCAATAGGAGTTACGCTGGCTCATGAATCATCGACTTTGTGCGTGATGCTTGCATGAACCCTCCTACCACCTGTTTTTATTTTATTGGATGAAGCTCTAAATTCCCTCACATACTGCAAGAGCTAGGATAGGCGTATATCCCAATGCGCATTGGTCTGTGTGTTGCTTCCATGGAGAAGAGGGTGGTGGCACAAGTGTATTTGACTGGCTCGACAAAACCTCTGCGTGGGAGTGGAAGCGTGTTTTTCACCGCTCCTGCGCGGCTCTCCGAATCTGATCGAGTTGATGACTCGCGATATCAACTCAGCCTTGAACGATTTCTAAGAAATGCTGCATGGAATCTTAAAAGAATCCCCAATATCCTTCATAAAATGTCATCACCAAACTTCCCTCTCGTTCTCTGCAGAGTGTACTTTCAACCCAGACGAGGTTCACCATAGCCTTTCATTGCCAGCAACTTACTTCGACGTTCCAGCCATGCGTTCTAGCTCCTCCTACAGCATGGGCGATGCCTCAACTCTACCACCGAACGAATTCTCAAGACGAGAAGAAGCCAACATCGTCTGCAACTTCATTATGAATCTCCCTAAAAGGTCAACGCCTTCTAGTGACCGAGTTGTCATTGGGGTTGTCAAAGTAAGAAGTGCAGAACGGCTTTCCCGGAGACTCAAAGAGCATGGTTCGTCGGGTATGCTAGGTTTCTTCAAGGGTGAGTGTGTTCTAGGATCCTCCAAGGTTACTAATCAATGCTCATCACTCCTGACAGCCAAACCTTTGTCGAGCACCAAACATGGTCTTCAACATGAGATCGACTCCATATCTGGTAGCTTGTTCAAGAGCAAGACAAAGTTGATTCTTGTCGTCAGCCCTTATGTCGCTACCATCAGGTTCGACGTTCCCACGCGGTTCACAGACCTGACTATCATCCGCTGTCCGGAGGATGAGGGCAGCACCAACTACCTTTCTATCAACCCAAGATCGACCTATTGCAACATACCCATCCCGAGGTGGGACATGAGAGAAATATACCTCGACCGCGAATTGAAGCTTGGCTTAGGTGTTGGCCTTGTGGCCGACTTCATGGGAAGCACATCCTCCTTCAGCAGTGGATACCGAGATGAGATTAAACGCCAAACTGAACAGCTTCAGAACCCAAAGGGTAGCTGGAAGGAACGCAAGTCATGGGTAGCAGGCTTGCTGGGACTGATCTCTGGCGGGTCTGTTGGTCTTTATACTTGTGTGAACATGACCTCCTGGGGCGTATCCTTGAAGTGTGCGGGGTGGCAATTGGGTATCAAGTATGCCTCTACCACAGCTACTCTCAATGTTGCCGGCATATCTGTTCTTGCTGGCGGTGCTGCTGGGGTTACGGTCGCAGCCTTGGTCTACTTTGTACCGTGGGACAGTCTATTCCAGTGGTTGAAGAACACACTGAGCGGGATCTGGGACTGGCTTCTCGACAAGTTTCGGCAGTTCTCGGAGGCGGTCAAGACTTGGATCCATAAGAGATCAAAGCGAAGAGACAGGGACCACCCAAGGCGCCCTAAGTCCATGGGCTTCAACTAAACATCTTTGCGATATCTGACATCACATCTCCTTCTTTTCTTTGGGCTGTTCAAAGATTCATTGCTTTCGATGTTGGCTGTATGTACCTCAAGACTACTCGCCTTTTCCCCCCTCTTCTCCAAATTGTAGTTTGATCTTTGCAGCCTGGCTATCCAGTATTGTCTTGGCTATGACTTATGATATTATTCTCCGATGAAATAGATTGATTTTAAAACCGTTCAAAAATTTCATTGCGCGAGAATGATACCACTAATTGGAGACATCGTCTGTTACAAATACACCTTCAGACTTGAATCAAATTCAACGTCGCCGTCAGACGCCGTATCGCACGCAAATATCATTGTTGAGGGGCAGGTCAGAAAGAAGGCGCGATGTCCATGTCTAGACTAGAATACGACTGCCCACAAGCGACGGCAGCATAGAAGACACCCCTCAGCCACTTGGCAACAGGCCTGTCAACCAACTCAGAGTTGCATTTTAGAGAAAACAGAATCAAGAACATGAATACAGCAACAAGGGTGAACTTCAGCTCCTGAGTACTGCTAGAAATTCTGTCATTGAAGATCGATGTCCCTATACGGGCTTTCACTTGTCCAAATTCAAGCATGTGGGTGAGGACATTGTATCAGGGCGAGAAATTAAAGCGAGCTTGGACATTGAGTCGAGATCGGACATTGAGACGAGGCAGGACGTTGGAAAAATCCATGACACCAAAGCGATCTGGGACATTGACTGGAAATTCGCAACTCAAATTGACTTGTACATCGAGTAGCGCCAGATCTTCCCACGGACATGCAAATACATCCAAGCTCTCTCCACCTCTCTTCCTCGATTCAGATGAGCAGACAATGAAACAATGACGGCGAGAAGATCTCACGCCGTTCTGTGGCGAACATAGGATGGAGACAGAACTGATGCCAAGAACTCTTGAACCACTTGGATTTCCTTCGTCCTTGAATTAGGACGCAGCATGGTCAATGACCGTTCTACTAAATATTTTCCATCTTAACTCCTCAGCAGCTGCCAACCTCGACCGAACGTACCCGCAGACAGACGCAGCAACTCTCAAAACGCCTCAACCACTTGGTGATATCTTCTCCTGTATGTACCTCCAACCCAGCAGCATCTCATCATCCGCACGCGGCATACAAGCACCACATCAACAGCCCATGTGCATCATATGCAAACCATCGCGAAATCCATGTATTGCCACTGCAGGTATCTACACTCTTCTACCCATCTTCCATCATTCTCCCCTCAAGCTCGCTCTCTCAAACAATTCCGCATCCTTCCATATAATGTCCTGTGTATCCGAAACGCCCAAATTCCACCCTCACCAAGCTCTCTCTCACCAAGCCACTCTTCCATCATCCCTCCAGAAGGCTTATTCCTGAGCAACATCAACACTCTTAACCTCCCCATCTGCCTCCCCGCTATTAACCTTCTTCCCCGTCTTCTTAATGGTCTGGAGAACGGTCTCGTAGGTGAGTTCTGGGGCTGCGACGACGGTGGCGGTTTGGGTGTCGAGGGAGACGTCGTAGGATTTTACGCCTTTTGGGATTGTTAGCATAATTCTTGAAACCCCCTTCTCCCTGTGGTCTTGTGCACAGAGTTGCAGAGGCTTGGCGTTCAGGTAAGGCGGGTTGGGTTGTGAGGAGAGGAGAGGTGGGAAATGGCGGTGGAGGGAATGAAGCCGCGAACATATAGAGACAATGAGGGCATGAAAAAGAGAGGAACTAACCATCGAGCTTGCCCAGCACTCTGTTAACAGCTCCCGAGCATCCACCACAGCTCATGCTGACGTTAAACTTGTAGGTGTGTTCTGCAGACATCTTGGTTGTATTTTGCTGATCGCGGGGTAACTTGGTAGAGGGTTTGTTTCTTTGAAGACTTGTGGGCTTTTGAAGGATGGTAGTTTAGGGAGAGGAGTTTGACAGAGTGGATACGAAGAGTATTTGTAGGTTGTACGTGTGTTGCAAAAGGAAAGCTGTCACAAAGCCCCAATCCCGATTTCTAAGCTCCTCCTTCCGCTTGCTGATGTCGCAATCGCAGCCGAGGGGTCAGACGTGCCTGAAACTTGCTCACAACCTGCGCTCTTTTCGCGTTGTTTGATAGTCCTAATAATCTGGATATTTTTGGATTGACCCGGCTCGTGCCCTAAGGGACAGAAAATGTGAGAGGCAAGGATAAATATGTGAGAGTATGGAATGCGTTTCGGCGCCAAGGGGAAGCTGAGAGGGTTTTGATTGGTTGAATGAGCTGCTATGGTCACGTGTAAGGCAAGGCTGAGTAGCGAGGCTGAGTAGCGAGGCTGATCAATGTTTGGGATGGGATTCGATCTTTGAATTTAGGTGGGTGATTCACGAACCATTGGATTCTGGGGCTTTGATTTGAGGGTGAGGAGGAGCCTCTGGTCTCTTCGGATATCTATGCATCTACCAGTTCAGGCATCTCATCATCGCTCTCAGCAGCACTGCCGGTAGTATTCTGATCAATGAGTCCCGGCATCTCATCATCAGTCTCCTGTTCTTCTTCATCCTCATCCTCGTCATCGTCATCATCTGGAGCATTGCCAGTCCACCACAGCATCCTCAGCAGTCTCCTCGCCAGACCTTCGGGTACTGGTCTATTCCCGTCATCAAACTCACCCGCCTCGACAGCAGCCTGCAGCCTTGCTAAATCTTCTCCCGCGCGGTGAAGATCAGCTGGGCCATCATCGTCGTCGTCTTCGTCTTCGCCTTCGTCGTCCTCGTTGAAGCCACCCGGGACATCGAAGCCGCCTGGAACAGCTCGAAAGCCTGGGATCATGCGTGCAATGGCCGCAATTGGGTCGTAGCCATCTCTGAATGCTCCATGCCCTCCTTGTCCGTGACCTTCGATCGCTTGACGTTGAGCTTCGTAGGAGTAGATGTTGACATCCGGAGGTAGGGGGTCTGATTCTGAGTTGTTCTCTCTGTGAAGAAGGTAGCTGGGTGCAAGGGACATGATGGAGGGGTTGTCGTCGACGTAGAGGAGTCGCACAACGTCGAGGGTCATCTCTCTACTTTCAAGTCTGGGGATGTTGTCGACGTTAACCTTTGGAATAGTGTGAGCGATCTCCATCAGTAGGGCGGTGACTTCTGGTGTATTCCACATGTCTTTGGTTTGTAGGACGTAAAGCTCCGTGAACAGTGTCTCGGCATCATTGCGAGGCAGATTGCCCCAAATACTTGATGGGGCATCGAGATTGATTTCCTTGAAGAGTCTGACGAAGAGCCAAGGGAGCTTCTGCATCGAGTCTGACAATAATTCTCGAGCTTTGGCACCTTCCTTGAGGTTGACTGCGGCCAGAGCCAGCGACGGTGCCGTGTGAGATGCGGCATGGATAGTGCCAGCATGTTCTGGTGCCCAAATGTGAGGTATCTCGCTCTCCCCAACTTCGAGCAGCCACTTAGACTCACCTGCTCGGAGGGCGAGGTTATGGATGATTAGTCTCATTGAGTAAGGATCGCCCTCTGGATCGAGACTCAAGAGTAGCTTTGCCCATTCTAGAGCAGTTCTGTAAGTCCCCTTCATGATGAGTGACTTGATGTAGAGATATCCGGCAAGCCATAGTTCCCTATTCTCTGGACGAGAAAAATCTAGGCGTGCTTTCCCTTGCGATAATTTGGTGTTGAAGACCGATGTGGCGGCTCGACCAAAGCTGAATAAGGCTCTCTCGAGAAGATCTGACGATAATGCATGGTCGCCTTGGCCTTTGGCAAGCCTAGCAATACTGATGAGGAGAGATATATGATATGCTGCTGATTATTAGCGAAGGAACAGTGAAGAGAAGTGCAACAACTCACGATTCTTGATCAAAGCCGAGATCATATTCTGAGGGTTTCCCATCTCCACGAATTGCCAGAACACCTGCTGTAATGTTTGATATTGCTGGTCATGCACGAACATAAACTCGATTGTTCCATCATCAGATTTGGCATCATCCAATACCATAGTAAGTCCACCTGTAGTCGCCTTCGGCCAGTCTTGTTTGCCTTCGATGAGGGCATTCCGACGCAGTGTTAGACTTGAGAGTCCCTGTCCCGGTTTATGTTGCCCTTTCAATGCTGTCTCCAAGTCAACTTGCTGCTGTCCACCCCGTTGTCTCCGCCCTGCCCCACGAGTACCTGGTCGATTGCCTTCATCATCATCACTGTCGACGTCTGCGAATTCCTTTCCGTACAATGCTCTCATCTCGTTCGCTACCTTCAGGTGCTGACTGCCAATACTGAGAAGAGCGCATACTCTCTCGTATTCTGGGTCGACCTTCAGTTTCGTGGCTTGATTTGACGCAGGATTCTTTGACTCCTTGAGATCCAGCTCTCGTACTAACTTGTCGATATCTTCGGAGTCTTCTGCTGCTTCTTTCCTCTCTGCAGACTTGTCTTTTCCCTTATTCTTCGCCTTCTTTTTCTTCTTGGATTTCTTCTGCTTCTTCGACGCTGACGAGGGAGGGGCGGGTGCTTCGTTCACTTCTTCCAACGCATCGCCTTCATCTTCCTCTGGTTCATCGCCCTGATCATCCTCGTCTTCCAGAGCTGCCAGATTCGCAAACAGACTTGGTTTCGCCTTCGTAGGTGCCACAGGTTCGTCTTCAGATTCCTCTTCTTCGGCTGCTGCTTGGACTTGTGCCTTCTCCAGCTCCCGTTGCTGCTGCAACTTCCGTAATTGTCTGCTCGACATTCTGCAAGTTTTCTGGGTGATTTCTCTGGATTCCACAGCAAGGCTGTTTGCAGTCCTGGAGTCGTAGGGTGAGTATTGATTTTACGGACTTTGTTCGGCGGATGACGCATGGAAGTGGCAGAATTCCGTTTTAGGCGATCAAGTTCCCCTGCAGTTGCACGCGAGCATCTTCACATTCATCTCGACTTCTGGGCTCGATACCATCTCTCACGTTGGAGGAGGGAGTCTACAATCTTTCTAACATGTTGCGACAATAGTACCGACCTTCCTTCGCCCTTCTGTCACTCCTTTGGCCATCTATCTCACCATCTCACTCTCCCACCGCCTAGCGCTCGACGTGCCCGTCGCCAAACCTCCGACACTGGGCCTCAGACTTCGCTCTGAGCCTGCCAATACCACAATCCGATGCGTCGAGCAGCAGTCAGAGCCTTCCGGACAGCACGTCTCGTTCCGTCTCGTAGCATCGCGGCCTCTTTGCGTAGTAGTCGAAGCAGCTTTCAATCTTCCAGCTATGTGTTAGGCATTCGACATTCATCTGGGCGGACTGATCCACCGAAGGGAAATCTATCAACGGTTTCGAAGAGCGCAAGTTCGATGTATATTCGCAGATTCTCAGTCGCCGTACTCTCGAGTTTGGTGGGATATGGTGCTTGGTATTCGTACAAGGGGCAATCTGGGGATATTACAGTTCCTGCGCAGCAAACGCAGGCTTTCTCTACGACTGCTTCGATATACGGACCACATCCTACGGGCGAGGCAGAGATTGAAAGAAAGGCAGTAATTGTTGGGGCGGACTCATTGTATACTGGTGCTATTCAAGGAGACGGACCAATATCGAAGGATACGGATGAATCTGGCAGAAAGGTTTTGGAGATGTTGACACCACAACAAGCCACGCAGAAGTTAAGACGGAATGAGGAGTCATACTTGGTGGGCAGAGGAAAGGGTGTTGTGAGATATGATGTGGTTCAAATACCCAGCAATGACCCTATTGAGGACGATCATTCGGAGAAGATTATTGAGCTGCCCCAAGCATTAGCAACTGCTACGGCTGGACGAAATGCAAGCAGTGATTGGATGTTCTGGGGTGTTTTTGACGGACATGCGTATGTTTCATGCCCTTGGAGTTAGTGCAATAGCTAACGATTGACAGCGGTTGGACTACCTCTGCCAAACTTCGACAAGTCCTAATCAGCTTCGTTGCTCGAGAACTCAACTCTACATACAAAGCTGCACTTGCAGATCCATCAGCAGGCATTCCATCAACAGAAGCCGTTGAGGCCGCGATCAAGACTGGCTTCACTCGCCTAGACCACGAAATTGTGCATGAAAGCGTCGAGAAGGTCTTAAAGGCAAACTCCAGATCAGTAGCAGCAGAAGCACTTGGTCCCGCTCTTTCGGGATCCTGTGCTCTTCTCTCCTTCTACGACAGCGACAGCAAACTCCTACGTGTAGCCTGCACGGGCGACTCCCGAGCAGTTCTTGGCCGTCGAGGCGAGTCTGGAAAATGGGTTGCAACATCTCTCTCCGTTGACCAAACCGGCAGCAATCCCGATGAAGAAGCTCGTATGCGAAAGATGCATCCAGGAGAGGACCACGTTATCCGTAACGGTAGAGTTCTCGGTGGCTTAGAGCCAACCCGAGCATTCGGAGATGCTTCATACAAATGGTCCCGTGAAGTCTCAGATCGATTACGAGCATCATTCTTCGGACGTACACCTTCACCACATCTCAAGACACCACCCTACGTAACCGCCGAACCCGTCGTAACAACCACCAAAATCGAGCCTGAGAAAGGCGACTTCGTCGTCATGGCCACAGATGGCCTCTGGGAAATGCTCACGAACGAAGAAGTCGTCGGACTCGTCGGCCAATGGATTGAGAAGCAATCGTCTGAATCAAACGGCAACGGCGCTTCGTCCTGGATCAAGATGTTCTCTTCCCAACAAAACTGTCTTCCAGTCGAGAAAGGAAAGCCCAAGAAGGAAGGAAAGGACGGACAGAAGACTCCGATTAGACAGCAGCAATGGGGTGTTAAGGGGGGTGAGAATGAGAGGTTTGTGGTAGAGGATAAGAATGTTGCTACGCATTTAGTGAGAAATGCGTTAGGTGGAAAGGATAAGGATATGGTTTGTGCGTTGTTAACTTTGCCGGCGCCGTTTTCTAGACGTTATAGGTATGCCTCGCTCCCTCTCCTTTCCCCCTCCCCACCCCTCCTCCTTGCTCTTCCATCGTGAAGCAACCACTAACTCCGAAGCAGAGATGATCTCACCGTCGAAGTAATCTTCTTCGGCAACAGCGACAAGTCCGGAGACGTAGTGCTAAACAAGGAAGCCAGCGCATCAGCTGCCGACGTGAAGGCCAAACTTTAGATCCCAACCTTCTTCATCTCATCTCCGTACAAGTTATGAATCATTAAAGGCGCTTGCGTTTGCTGATGGATATCTGGGTTTTGAGACTTGGTGGACATACCCCTATTTCGTGGTTTTACATTTTCGATAGGTGTAGGCGATGCTGGGGTTTAGATAGAGGAATCTACTACTTCGATTGACAGTTTGGGTTGTGCTTTGGTGTGATGCGATGTATTTCTCGAGCTGTAATCTTCTTACCTTGCTGCTGTCGATCGATACCGTCGATTGATGCTTCTGATTGCTGCTGCTGTTATCTCCTTTCTCTACTGTGCTTACTTGAGCAGCCGCTTCAGTATCAGTATCTCTTCAGCCAAACCTGAGAATAGACTAGAGATCAGGAATTCAACAATGACCCAATCGTTCTTGACAGCTTATCTTGATGGCGTTTCTTTGGTGGTAGTGGCTTATGAAAGGCAATACTCGAGGAGTTGGACGTGGGTTGGGACGCTGCTCCTCGGGAACCCAGCTCGGCATGCTCTCCTCGAGGCTTCTAGTCTAGAATTGGATTTCGCGTTCGATCGACGAGAGATTTGTAGATGGGTGTGATGTTGAGATGCCGCTTCTTTTCCTAAGAATCTAGGGAGTTTCGAATCTGGTGTTGGATGGGTAGTTGGAGTTCAAGATTCTGCCCCGCATATTAGTAGAGGGTATGGAATTCGGAGGGACGAATGGTGTGGGAGCTTTGGAGTATTGATGTATGCTAGAGGAACCGAGGGAAGACTTCGAGTTGTGTTGTTCTTTCTGTTTGCTCTTCTCCGCGCACCGAGGCTCTGTGATTCGAGGTTCGTAGAGTATTTGTAGCTTGAGGTTCGAAGAAGTGTTCGAAACTAGGAGACACAATCCGTAGAGATTCAGCTATTGATCAGGAATAACGAATGATACACAGCTGGAAGGGTTGTTTATAATGAGACAATGCTGCGAATGCCCCTGAAAGGTTAGGTCTTTGAAAGTGTTGGCGCTGTTGGAGGTGGCTCACTTACACGTGACACCGACTCCTTCTCTGCGACCTTCGATTCAAGATCCAAGACAACGATCCCAGACCTAGCTACACAGTTTAAGTCTCTCATAAGTACTATGCGCTTGTCGAATACTGGTATAAGGATCCTTGGTGAAGTGTGAAATGAAGTAACGGTCAGGGATGGTTGCATGCGCCATTTTAGCTCTGGTGAACACTTGAATAGATTGACCGCCACGAACCAGAATTCTCATGTCCAACTCGCGGATACGACGTATCAATAAACTTGATTCCTGCTGCGAGTCGAAGATTTGGGGAGCCTGTCGTGCTGCGTCGAGTTATGTCAAGTCACGTCGAAGAACGCCAATCCACCCGACGGCGCTGCTGCGCTGTAGACATTTGTCTTTTCAACTTGCACAGCAGCCAGCCAACCCACTATCTTCACAAACAATCTGAGACTCTTTGAACCCGCCGCCGGTGCCCTTTCATCGCAGAAAGAGAATTCCTAATTTCTTCCTTCTGTTTCTAGGTCTTGCTGCAGCCTACTGCGACCTCGCTTAACACGATGCCTTCCAGATCATGCAGCATTTTTACAGATGTCACGAGTAACGCGATACTAGACAAACCTCATCCGCGAAGCGTTCAGAAGCCACCGCAGACCTCCAAATACAGCTTCGAGTCTCCGCGGACCAGAATTATCTTCCTGGTTGCAAGGTAATGTTGTCGTTCCCTTTGTATACTCTTTGTCCTTAACCCGCAATCCCAATGCTAAATATGCTAACCTCGATGCAGTTCTTATGCCTTGTAACCCACATCTTCAACTGACCAGGGAATAGTTTCATAAGCAGCAATAAACCTCGGCATCCTTTTACAGTTCCCCAGCAAGACCTTTTCTCTCTACAGCGCCTCGAGCTCGAACCGTCCACGAATAATCTCCAACCCTGGAACAGAATTCAGTTCAACATACAGGGTCCTTAATTGCCTATCCCGATATCAATAGATTGCTAGTATTCATAAAGCTAGGTCCGAGTACTGCTGGAGGAGTGACCATGTTGGAAATAAACAAATTCGTCTTTGCTCAGCCCCCCTGCTCCTCCTCTCCTGAAGCCTTCAGAAGGCCTTCCACAGGTACAACATCGAATTCCTCAGCGAGCTAGGATTTGATAAGGAGTGGGAAACTTTGGGAGGACATACTGCGGTAGACACTTGATTATCTCATGGCAAAGCTGTTCGGTATCAGCGCGTGGCAATTGGGAAGGCACATTCAAGGAGATACTGGGACCGGAAAGCATGCTGCTGGAGAATCTTGGTGCTGCTACGGAATCGATACCTGTCCACTTCTCTCAAATCAGTCTTCTCAAGTCAGTCTTCTGCTCTTGCTGCTCTAACAATGCAACAGTGTTCTCCTGGTACTGTCCTTCGATACTATGGCCATAATTCCATGGAGAGCTCGACTACCTCGTTTGATGATTGCCGCGGTTGATGTGTCAGAACTGTTCTTCTCGATACTTGGAAGTTTTACCTGCTGTAAGATTGTTGCTGCTGGAACCCAAGCCATACAATCATCACCGAGGTAGTAGAGATCAAGTCCTCTGCGAGCAAACGGTGAAGTGATTGTCCTTGTACTCCTGGGGACATTGGAGAGAGTACTTGTACCCATAGATGTCTCCAGAACTGGCAGAACAAAATCAGGTCCTCAACATGAGAAAGTAAAAGAGAAATGATTGTCCCCATAAGCCCCGGGACATTTAAGAGAGTGGTTTGAATCATGACTATCGCCAGAGCAGGGCCTAGCCACGGCGTTGGAAAAGGCATTGGTAGTATCTCAATCTGCAAAGAACAAGTCAATTGTCCCGATGATGGCAGGTACACTCAAGAGAGCACTTCTTTCTATGTTTGTCGCCAAAGCAGGGTTTAGTCACGGTGTCACAGAAGGCATTTAGGATATGTTGAAGATTTCACGGTATGGAGAGAAGATATTTATGATGGGTGACGAGATGCATTCCAGTACCGCAGATATAGCCTTCTAGAGAAGGAATTCTGCAGCATACAACGAGACACATATCTACCACTCATCTACCCTCAAGATTGGCAGAAGAAACCACTGTAGAGTCTATGCCTTCTTTGACTTCTTCGCCTTGGTAGCACTCTTCTCCTCCTTGGCAAGGCCTTCTAGGTAGACCTCGAGGATCTTGTCGATGGCAATGTTTCTGGTGAACCCACGCCTAGTAAGGCTGTTCGTGTACTCACGCGCAGCATGAGCCTCCCACTTAAGCCCAAACTTGAGGTATTTGCAGATCCGATCGTCTGCAGCCTTGACTGCACACGACCATTGCTGCGCCGGGGTTTTCTTCTCAGTTCCTGGGAGCCATGTAGGCACGTCGCTCGTCTGGCAATCGATCAAACCGGTGTAGTAAACACACTTATCCTCCGTAGTGTCGGGAAGCGAGGTGAAATCATAGGCCTTGGCCTATTCACGATCAGAGTCAGCAATGTAATCATCTTCGATCTGGGAAGTTAGCTTACCTTAGGGTTGATAAGCTCATTCTCAATGATGACTTTCTCCTGCATTCTACCTTGCACCTGAAGGACAGCCTGCTCGAAGTACGTCGTCAACCACCATTGTCCATGGGCCTTCCGGGCAATGACACGAGCCTCCATGGTACCAGATATATCGTAGGTATTCCATTTTCCAATCACAGGAGGACGTCCGGATGATTCAAGAGCGTTGTAGACCTCGTAGTATCCCTCACCACCCTCAACAACATCTGCACTCATGAGCCTAGCAGCCCGGAAGACATCAAATTGCTTTTCGAAGGAAGCATGTCTCGGGCAAGTGACAGTATCCATACCAAAGGTAGGCAGAGGCAGAACGGCAAATCCTTGTCGAGATCGTTCGTTAGAATACTCCGCATACTTGGCCTTGATTTCTGCTTCCAGGAGCTTTAATAATCAGTATGTTTCCGAGATGGCTAATGAGAAAAAGAAGGTGAGCACTTACACCTGCTGCAGCTTCAAGCTTGTAAAACTCAGCGACCGCCGCATCCTTTGATGAGAGCAAGGGGTGAGATGCCATGAAGGTGCCATCCGGGAGTCGTTGACCATTGATCGCCAGTGCCATGACCAGTCGTTGAGAGCCGAGTTGTTTTCGCTCCCAGTGAAGGTTGCAAACGTTAACAGCAGTAAAGGAGACATAGTGGCCAGACCCAACGTCATCCATGCTCATGGTATAGCCGATAGCTTGGAAATCTCCGAAGTTGAAGAGATAACCACGCTCAGGGACTTTCTGGTCCTTAATGGGGTAGGCATTTCCAAGGGGCGCTTCGTTGGGGTTTGCGGTGGTTGCCATGTTGAGTATTACAAGGTCTGGACAAAGGAAGAGGTTGGAGGAAGAACAAGTCTCGAGGACGAGTTCGAAAAAGTATGTAGTGGTGAAGAAGGAAGCAGAAGGTCGAGGATCGCGTCCTGTATTAAATGCTGTTCTGTGTGGCGCTAGCGCAGTAAGCGGGGACGAGGACGAGCTCGTTGCCATGTGCTAGGACTCGCTTTCGAGGCGGTTGCGTTGTTTTCACCCGCTACTCGCTATGTTCAGGAGTCTACATTGGTGCTTGACCAGTTACTGGGCCGCAGTTATGACTTTTGGCAGCGAAAAAGTCCGAGAAACTCTAGTACTTTCAGGAAATCGCATTTGGAAGCCCTTTGAAAGGTATCGCAGTTTGTTCAGTCTTCTCTTGAAGAGGTGAGTTGGTTTACCTAAGGTCTGACGTGCCTAGACATCTGAGTATGGCGAGTATAGTGGAACCATCTTTGCCAAAACGGTACAGATTCAAGGAGCAGGAGGTCTTGTCATTTGCACCTTCTTAGCAATGTTGGAAGGGCCTTCCTGGTACATGACAGGTTCCTAGACTTCTTTTGTAGCTTTTAGTATTAAGCTCAAGAGTATCTCGTGTTTTTCAGGATATTGAGCTATTGGATGCCTTTTGAAAGGTGATGCAATTTGTTTAGTGAAAACCACTGCAGGGAAGTAATTTGCCTTACTGAGGTCTAAAGCACTAACTAGAATTTCTGAACATTTCAAGCTGGACGGCACAGTCGTTGCCCAGATTTCGAAGGCAGAGGAAACGTTTAAGATTAACAGCTTTGCAATTCAGATTTCTCGTGTGATATTCACAGTGAGATTAAAGGATAGTGGGCTTGACCTTTTAATGTCTTGATTCTTACTATTTGCTCCATTCTAAACAAAGGTGCATCATACTTGAACTTAAAGTATACAAAAGGTAACTGGAGTTATCAGCCTGAGAGCTGAAAGTTGTCGTATAATGATTGCAAAGGTGGAAAAGTCTTGATGTTAATTCCCTCCCAAACTACGATGCATCGTTGCCAAGGTTGAATTGTCACAGGAGGCTTTGTAGTCATCAATGACTAGACTGAGAAACTTGGCAGAGCCTCACGGATAAGGGAAAGGTTAATGGAATGGGTAGTGGGGCTCTAGTATCTTAGTACTTGCACTTTGTAGCTCGCGAAATGGAATATGTCCTTGTAGAATTATTATATTTTCTCAAAAGCACTAGAATCGTCGGCTTATAAACCATTATTTTTCCCACATTAGCCGTAAAATGTTGCACGAACAAGTACTTTGATAATCTCATACCTTTGATCGGATCCCCTCCATCATGGAGGTAGCAAGACGAGATACTAAATATTATTAAAGACTTTGGAGATGTCAACTCATAGACGGAGATTTGTCAAGGGGGCGTTAGGAACGTGCTAAAGAGCAATGGGGTTTTTCTGGCGTGCACATCAGACCTTCCGTATTCAATCAATCGTTTCTTGATGCCAAGAGTTACAAATAATCTAGGTATTGAGCCATTGACCTACAAAGATAAAGAAGTATCCCGGAAACGGTGCAAAAATAGGAACAACGGATGGTCTCTAGAGATCACATCCGAGGTATTGGTGGCGTTTGCGTGTTCTACAAATGGACCCAGCGTTGCATGACTGCTAAGTGTCACAAGAGAGTAGCGGTGATAAAAAGGGACAATGATCTCTGGAGGAATCTGCATTGGGTGATGGTGGCGCTTACAAAAGAGAAAGGGGTGTTCAGGAAATCAAGAGATCAAGAGTCTGGTCCACACGAGTGGGTCTACCATGCTGGCGGAATGAGAAATGATTTGCGAGCCTGAAATTCATACATGTAGATCGTATTTTGGGATGTTGGAGGGGTAGTGTGTTGATTTATGCGGACAAACACATCCGTACATTGGGAGCTCCAGTCACTTCAATTCTAATGGAAGATCATCCCAGGATAATAACCACGAGAAAGTTGATTGGAAGGGAATAGAAGCTTATTCTTACTCTGGATAATGACTACAAACAGAGCTTTGGATGCATTGGGCATTCAGCTCAGTATTTGTGTTATATAATGGTGGGCAAATTGGCAGATGATGCGCAATTACAGCAGCAATTGCTGTGACCCTCCATCTAGAGACCACAACACAGCACACAAAAAATCCATTCATAAAAACTACTGTCAGGCTGGACAGCATTTCTGCGAACGGAATACAGCATCCACCCATGGAAGATGCTGCAGCCCTGTTTGGAAGTCACCCCATTACCCCCATTGAACTTTCATTGTAAAGGCGAGCACGACAGAATACTATCTACATTGCTACAAACAACTTGCTTTAAATTCCTAACTCTCCTTTTCTCTCCATGGCGGATTACTCCCAGCTTGTTATTATGTGCCTTGCCTGTCGTTGAAACTCCCCCCTTTCCATTATTCGTGTCGCGGTTGAACCTCGGAGTTCCATTGTAGTGTCCAGAGCACTGTAAGAGCCGTTGTGTGTCCTACTCTACCCAAGCATTACCCCCTGCTCTTGGGTGCATGAACTACTATCAACCTTGTGTCGTCCGACGAGCCTGTGAAATTTCGGCGGCTTTGCTTCTTCGTATGCCACCAATCCATTTCCCATTCGCCGGTTATGCTCGACTTTCCGGACTCAGGGTGTCCTGATACTCATCGCCCGGTCCGACAGAGCTAAATTTGTCTCAGCCGTGACCATTATCCATTATCCCCTCACAAACCACCATTGTCTGACTTCTACCCTCAATATTCCTGTCCCCGTGACGCCCCTTTTGTGACTTCAACCTGGACCGTGCGTCGCGAGCATCGCTGATTCGTTCATCGGCCTCCGGCGTTATATCCCTCCTGCCGACTCGCCCCTTTCTTCAAGAGATGTGGACTGACGAGAAGCGTCGAACGCTCATTGGACCGCTTCGGAGATAGAAACCCTTTTCGTGCCGTGTTTGTCGGTGTTGTGTAAAGGAGAGGGTCGTCCATCGGCCTTCGGCGTTATGTCTCTCCTGCCGACTCGCCCCTTTTCCATGAAGATGTGAACTTCACCAGAAGCGTCGAACGCTCGTTGGGCCGCTTCGCTGCAGGGAGCCCCTTTCGTGATGTGTTTGGGGGGATTGTGCTGGACAAGCAGCGCTCGCGATGTGATGATTACTCTCTTCATGCTGCCCAAGATCTCACGCCATGCAGCATCCCGGATGTATGTGTCCCTCTCGACCTCTAACAGAGTTCCGACCTTCATGCACCCAGATATGACAGATGTGTGGTAGAGCGCTGTGATGGGACGAGTTGTAGAGATGGTCGGAAAGCTCTGGTCAAGCATCGAACGCTCATCGACACGCTTCGCAGGTGGAAGCCCATTTCGTGTGGTTTGTGGAGGAGGAGAAGAGGTGTTCGCCTAGAGATAATTATTCCTCTATGCCTCCCATAGCCTCAATGCTTGTTTCCTTCCCGCCCCTAGTATTTCCATGCCCCCAGGTATGATATATGTATGATCGATCGCAGTGTCGTTCGACATGTAGACAGGCCCGGAAAGGATCCATCGGCAGGCCTGGTCGTCCGCAGAATGAGTGGGAGGTTTCTAGGTTGGAGTCTGTCAGTTAGCACTCAGCAAATACAGAGTATGAGTAGTGCAGATAAATGATAGCTGTGTGGGAACCACGCGATGGTGAGATTGGGATTGGATCGGGATTGGGATTGGGGTTGGGGAAATTGATGACGCCTTGAGGATGTAAGTGCTTGTGCTATGCGAATTGAAGGAGCTGATGACTGCTGCGGGAATGTGCTTTGATTTTGAGGTTGAGTTTGGGGAGATTGATGAAGGCTTGGGGATGAGAATCGATTTTGGGATTGGGACTGGGGAGATTGATGATGGCTGAGAGGATGTAATGCGAAGTTTTGGGATTGGGATTTGGTGTGTTCCTTTCTGTGCGATTGTCCCGAAGACCTTTGTGCCTTCATTCTGCTGCCACCGAGCTTGCGTCTAGCGTCACGTGGAACACCACAACACTTCAACACCACAGTTTTTGCAACCACCCACAGCCTCTTCCGTCACTCGCAAGTAGAACTAAACTTCTTCAAATCTGTTCTAATACTCATGCCCAATTGTAAGTCTGAGAATATGCTTGAATTACTATGAACCGAGCGTTCTCGACCCCACAGCCTGCCTAGCCTCCATAATGTCCTCTAGCCTTTGCAACGACCTAAGGCTACACCCAGAACACCAAATTCTCGAGCCTGTTTTGATGGTTGAGACCATTTTTGTAACTCATCAGCCCTGGTGAGATACTGTCAACTGGTCTTTTACTGATTCCAGTCCGGATCCAGAGCATCATGGCGATCTCCAAGGCTTCGAGCCACCCTTAGCAAATCCCGAAATGGGTCCCAGCAAGCAACTTCACAACTCTAGCTAATAATCACACGGTTGAAGAATTGGTGGAAAGAATCGATACATGGGAGGGGATACAATACCCGGTCAGGGAAGATTGGCAACGGACGTTGTTGCGAGGGTTCTACAGCACAGAGGTTAATGAAATTGCAGATATCTTTGGACTGTCCTCTGAGAAAGGCCTCGGAGTCTCAGATGCCCTACAGAGCTTGTACGGCGCAGTATGAGACAATGAAAGTGCTTGAATCTTCTGTTCATTCGCAGTCTATCCTCCCCTCTATCATTCACCGGATATATGCAACAAATGCAACTTCGAATCACCCAACACCGCACAGAAATCTACGTCCCTACACCACCATCATCCGATCCCCTTCCACCAAGGTAGTTTCCCCAGTAGTCCAGACCCCATTGGACTACATGGCCAGGAGGTGGCCTGACGATCGGACCGTCATCTTGCGGAGGGAGAGGAAGGTTTCTCGATGGAGGTGGTGATGACCTGGTTGGGCACGGAGGAGGTGGAGTGGGAGACATTTATGGTCAGAGAACGATTAGCATTTCTCGATGTACGTGAGTAAATAGAGAATTACTTACTGCATTGAAGCACAAAGCTAGTACAGTAATTACAAGTCGGGACTATTTGTAAGTGAGGGATGGCTGTGAAGTGTAGAAGTATATTTTCTTGACCTCTCTTCGCTTAGCGAGATCTCAGGGCAATGAGAACTTCACTATCTAGAGCTTTGAAGCTCGGCATAACTGCTCACATCAGACACGTATGTATTGGCAGACTCCTGTTGGTAGGAAAGCTTCAGGATTAGAATGTCCCAACTCGTGGTCCTTTCACATTCGAGTTCACGACCTCAAGATACCTTGAAGGCTGGTATGACTTCACACGATCTCACCGCAAACCGAATTGTACGGCACAGCTCAGGAAATTATGACAGGCTCTCCCCACGCCCCAATTGTCCATCCATTCACAAACTACTCAAACACGAAAGATATGGTCCCGAGCCACCATCACTCCACACGAATCCCGAATTGGGCGGCGCTCCACCTCCTCTTCCTCTTCCTCCTCTTCCTCTTCCTCCTCTTCTTCTTCCTCTGCCTCCTCCTCTGCCTCCTCCTCTCCTCCAGACTCCCAACCCCATCCTCGCTCCCAATGCCCATCCTCCTCTTCTCCGACAGCAGCGGCAGGCTCTTGTGGCGGCAGCGGTGGTGGTATTGCCTCCGCAGAGGACTTTCGGCGGGTGATTCTATCCCAGAATCGACGGATCCGGGCGCACAGCTTCTTTGCAAATGCCATTTTCTATACACTTGATCAGAGACGCACGTTACAATGTACGAACGGGGCTAAGGACTTATGAATGGTATTGAGTTGGTATTTGCTGTGAAGAATCAAGATCGGTCGAGGGAGAAGAAAGATATGGGGATTGAAAATTAAGCGAGCTTTCTTGTCGCCTTGGAAGCAGTTGATGGATTGACAGGCATTACTTGAATCACCCCGAAAAGCTGGGACTTTGGAACCATACTCCATAATTGACAAGAATACAGCGCAGGGGATACTTTAAACACACTCTCATTATTTGCTAGATGTCTTTCTAGATCTTCAAGGCATCATCACGCCTAAGCACAACTCTCTATATCTCTTTGGATGCTTCTCGACTTCCCTCTTCCACTTTCTTCCCAATTGACACCTCTCCAAGCAGTGAAAGTAGCTGACAAGAATCTAGAACATGTCCTCCCATATCCTGCTTCCCTCCCACGGGTTTCATCTCCTCCACACAGCTAGATTTACCAGCGTTTCGTCACCTTTCATATCCCCAGACTTCAGACATCCATACCCGCAGGTAATTACTGCCTGCCTTAGTCTTTCGACCATTTCTAGCGGAAGAGCTCAATGTCTGGCCCCTTCCCGCTCCAGCGCAGATACACGGCTTTTACAGCGGCTGATTGACTAGCCAACCTTTCTCGAGACCATGTCCTTCGTCCTCTTGGTCCTACAGTCGTATCCCGCCTGAGGACTCTTCCAGATATCCTTCAGTATCGCAAAACAGCGAAGGCTGCTTCAGCAAAGTCATATTCCTCAATTTCCAAGCACCAAATCTTCTCAAGTGTTGTTGATCGACAGAACAGACAGGTATCTCCTTAGCAGCGATTTCGGTTTATCGTTGGGCTTCGATCGATCGTAGGCCTGCTTCAAAATAACCAGCCTATCTCTCCAAAACCTGAAACTTTCAATATTCCTCTCGTCTTTAGACAATGGCTTGCACCGAGCAGCTTCCCCATCGAGATGATATTGTATCTGATTCCGCATGAACCAATCTTGTGTCTCGTTGTCCGAGGATGGAAGGAGGAGGGAGAGAGTTCGGAGCGTTTCTTCGATCAGACCTTCGGGGTAAACATCACTGCACTCGTTAGCATCTGCAGTTTGCTCCTAATCCGAAACAGAAGACTCACCACCCAATCTGATAACTCAAGAAAGCCGCATGATGAAAAATACACAAAGTTCTCTGCGCCGGCTCCTGCCACTCTACACCCTCAACCACAGCATCCGTCCCTGTAACCTCCTCCCTGAACCTCAAATGATCGAGCAAATTACTAGTCCAAACGACTCTACACCCCATCTCCCTCTCAACCACTCTCGCACACCACCCCTTTTCAAACTTCACATCCCCTCCAATCCCCTGCACGCCACTCTTCGCCAACCCCTCAAATGTTCCTTGAGCTCCTGTCCCGCTCTCACTAACAGCCCGACTCCTCGGACGAAACTGTCTCGCGAATGCACCTCGAACACTTCCATCCACCCACGTCAAGGACGTTTCTCTCGTCTCGGGAGAAACGCCTTCCCAGAACGACCAAATGGGAACCATCCATCTCAGCCTCACGATGAGATCCACAATCTCCCCAACAATAACCCTCTCATCCCCCTTCGTCCCCTGCAAACTAACCTGTCCCTGTTCCCCTCTCCCATACGCAGATATCTCAAACGTCTCCTGCAAAAACCCCTCAATCTCCTCCCTACTCCTCCCATTCCCCATCAACTCCGCTCCCTTCGTCAAATGCAAAAACCGCAATTCCTTGATTTTGTATTTACTCCATCTATATAACGCGCCTCTGATTTCCGTTTCGATGAAAGAGAGGTATGTGTTGGGTGATTTTCGAGTGGTGTCGAAGAGGGGGCCGGGGTCGCCGAGGAAGGAGTCGAGGATTGCTACTTTGGTGAGTTGGTGGAGGGATTGGTGCCAGAGGACGGAGATGGGGTCGTGGAGGGGGTTGCGGTCGGGTACTACGGTGTAGAGAGGCATATTGGAGGGAGGGCGTTCATTATTCTCGTCGACGCTGGGTGTTGTATCCGGTCGCGCTGGTCGTATCGAAGTGAGGACAGAAAAATTGAAGTGAAGAGTGAGCGGGGAAACAGGCAGATGCGGGGCCGATCGTAATCTGCCAGCAGCCTGTCTCAGAAACTCGTAGGGTAGGGAAAGAGTGACCTTCTATCGAAACACCAACGAGCGTAACACCTTCCTTTCCTATATCGTCACAACGCGAAAGAGAGAAGAAGAGAAGATAAAAATCAACAAAGCTGCACTGGGGTCCACACCAATTTATTAATCTCAATCAGCTACCTCCGGCTCCACAAGATAGCGCAGGGCTGCAGGTGCAGGCATGAGGCAGTGATGCTTGCACTATTACGTACGGCGTGTCCAGCCAATTATTCCGTACCATTTCACCCCGCCACAGGGCACCAAACGGTGCATAGCCACGCCCTCAGCCTAAGGCGTTGAAGATTCAGCCTCGAAACTTCGTTTCCTTTCCTATCATTCGTCTGTTTTCGAGAAATGTGCCTTGCAGCTCGAAAGCTCCGGATGGTTTTCTGAGACACTCCTATTTTATCAAACGTTATTTTGCCCTTTTCCATTGCCAGAAACTCGTGTGGATCGAGATCTCGTTCGTGATACCGGCATTTCGGAAATCGGGGCAAAGTGCCAAACTAGGTAGGTAAGTACGAGCATACTGTGCTGCTGACCTCGTGTCAGCTTTCCTTATTGTGCTTTCAAATCTTTGTACCTCCGTTCCACACGTTCCCCCTTTCTACCTCATCTCTTCTCTCTTTTCCTCCCTTTCGTTGTCGTCGTGTCCCATATTCTGGAGAAGATGGCATTCATGCAACTGGGAAATTGCCGGTCGCACGGTTCCAGCAGCGGCTTCAGCGGATCTGAAACGGAACGGTGCTGCGCCGTTCAGGTACCGAGACACACTGGGGCAAGACTAATTTCTTACTTCTCCACTTCTTGTTCTTTCTCTTTCTTCTTCTTGGTTGTTTTGGGACTCAATGTTCTGCTGCGAACTTCGTGCGTTTCTGGGAATGATTACGAAGCTAACTTGGTTGAAAGGAGGCAAACAAGAGGAAACAAAAGGAGAAAGGAAATGCCTTGGCGAATACGAATACGAGCTGTCTCGAAAGCTACAAAAAGAAGAGGACGAGAGACATTTCACGCAGAGCTGACGAAGAGAGTCATTGATCCAAATACTCCCACACGCGCATGATTTCCCGCTCTCTCCGGTACCCAATGACACCCACACAAGAATCAACACTTCTCCCATGTCAGAGCAATGGCCATGTCCTAAAATGCCAACCGTCCATTATTTCACAAGCCTTCTGACACGGCTGCTCAACAAAGCAAAGTCTAGGGTATCGTGCCACCCTCTGGCAAACGCCATGCCATGCTACTCAGTGATGCTCACCCGTGTTCTGCCGTTCCAGCCTCTGATGGATTGCTGTGTGAAGTGTGCAAAAGCTTTTGAACCGCACTGATAGCTTCGACCTAGCATGGAATGGATATTTAAGTATAGAGGAGAGGAAGGGAAGCAGCGTTTTAACGCTTTCATCTAGCCAATCTATCCATCCACTGCAACCATCCACTGCAGCCTTCCCCTCTCCTATCCCTCCAGGGACTTTTTAGCATCTCTTCACTCCTATCCAGCCACCACCACTTCCAGCTCTCCAGCTCTCCAGGACCCGCGATGGTGGCTGGATGGGATATTTAAACGCTGACGGCGACCCAACACCTGTCAATACCACACCATTCTGCGGCGGTAGGAGGCATGGTTGCGATTGTTGAGATCTTTTGTGGTGACCGATGCTAACCAACTGGTAGTCTTTGATAAGGTTGACTGATGAAAAACTAAGTAGAGAGGTTGTAGCTATAAATTTTTCACCCAATGGCGCATCTTCCCTTCAATGCATAAAGTCTGTTGCTGAGTTAGCGATACCAGCACATTTTTAACATAGTTTGAAAGGTGATGCCTCTACTTACTTGGCCACTACTCTGACATAGCGTTTGCCATGTCACTACTCACGACAATCGGACCAGTTGGGACGTCGTCATCTTGGGTCTGCATGATGTTGTCGTCGACTACTCTAGATCTCTCAAATCTGCCTTGAAGACCTAGATCGCAGGCTGACCGAGGACAGAGTACCGTTCAGAGCTACTTTCTCCTCCAATCGAACGATGCCGGCATCGGCCCAAGATGCATCCATCTAACGTGTGCCCGTGATTTGCAGCTCCCGAGACCGAAAAGAGGAGCCAATAAAAGAAGAAGGATTTCCAGGTATGGCATGGCTCTGGTGTTGATTGTAGCCCATATTTAACAGGGTATTTGCCAGGTACACTCTCCACTTTTCATGCTTTTTTGCACATCGATCTGGAGTGCCAATGGAGAAGAAGTCCAACGACTGCAGATCCACATCGAGAAGCCCAATAGCTTGGAGAGCAAGTCCATGAATAGCCAGATTGCAAACTGAGCGATGAACGATGGCAATAACCAGCCGCCAGAGCCACCATCTTCTCCACTCGAGTACGGCCTTATTATGGGCTGAAGTAGAGCTTGATGTAGTTATTGCCAATCTGGAAGAGTGGCTTGTAGACTCTAGTCTCGATGAGGGTCACAGACCCGTGGTATAGCTAGATGATTGAAGAGCAGGTGTGCAGGTTGACCTCCTTCAGGAATGGCATCCCACAGATATTGCCGGCAGCCCAGTTTAACGAACTATGTCGACTAACTATTTCATGGCATTCTGATGCCTTAATTCAAGACGACGATGTAGCGGCCTTGGGGACATTCGAAGGTCCAGATGTGGCTCGCTCCAACCCTCCTCGCAGATAGAGCCTACTTGTTGATGCAGAGTAAGTTCTTGTCATTGCTTCTCGCTCTTGACCGGTAAGAAGTCTCATTCACTTCTGCGCCAGACTCGGGGACAACGGTGCTGCTTTACCAACACTCGATCGTTCTCAGGCCAGCATCGGCTGCCGGATAGCAGAAGATTTTCGGTGACAATGTGGCTCTTCGGGATGTCCAAGCTTCTGAGGCGAACTGATATGATCGGTATTTGTGTCGGATGGAGGGATTCCGACAATCTCTCGGCATTATTCACCAATGTCTGGACAAGATGCCAGCTCCTTGACTTCTTCGAAGGCGCACAAACTGGTGGCGTGTGCAGGCACAACAACCTTCGTAGCCTCGTTAGCCGAATACCGGCAAGGTTTGGGTCGGTTCTTGCTCTGAGGAGCGAGAGGCTTCCGTTCACCTCGTTTGAAGTACCTGCCGATGCAAAGCAAGCTCTTATCCACCTTTCTGTACTTGCGTCGGATGGAGGTGTTCAGATAGTCTCGCATTATCCACCAATGCCTAAACAAGATGCTTGTCGGACCGATCCGAGTTGAGGACTATAAGATCTCTCCTCCACCTCGAACTGCGATGAAAGAGAACATAGAGGCTCTCATCCACCATTTCTTGCTCTTCACCAAGATATGTAGGGGGTTGAAAGCTGCAGCAATGACTGGAAGTGCTGTGGTCGGAGTGGTCAGTTAGCTGGGTCAAGGGCCAAAGTTGTGGCATTACTCACTGCTTCTTGTATGGGTTCTCGACAGGAGACTGTTCAATGCCATTGCGTTGTCCTCAGCTTCTAGTTGCTTTTTTATTTGAAGCTTTGTATTCGGGCTATGATCGATCGGTCTTGGCATACTCGAACTCCAATGCTCGTTCTGGTCACCCTTCAAACCATTGGTGTTTCCGACGCATGGTTGACGGTAGGTCTTGCATTCAAAGATCGAGACGAACGAGAAGTGTGCAAACCACTCCGGATATCCCTTCTCCCAATGCACGTCCTTTGCGTCGGCAAAAACAAGCATCGAAGCATCTTTACTCATTTTGTATCGAGGATCAAAGAACTTCGCATCAAGGCAATAATCGATGACGAGCTTGTTGCCAAGCTCTGGCTCACCAAAGAAGTCATGCAATCGTCCAAAGGGACCTGCAGGTAATAGAGACCAAGTTAAGACCCCAGGAAAGGAGAAATCTGGATCCTTGTTGTCGCTCCTGCGTGGAACACTCTCTGCTTCTTCTATTTTCTCAATCCAACTTCATCGACTATACCGGAAATTATGAGACAGACTAGAAAAGAATTTATTACAGTGTGTGACTATACTATTTATCGTCCCATCGAAGTTTTGCTCTGCCACTGGCGCACTACCTGGGAGTTTGCACGCTCCATAAGGCGTACGACTTCAGCATTCATAGGATCTGCCCCGTACTCTAACAGCAGCTGCGCCGCTGGTTCATTGTGGCAGTTTACTGCTTGAAAGAGCGCCGTCCAGCCGATCTTGTCCTCCGCGTGAACGTCCGCCCCCCTTTCTAGCAGCAGTTGTGTCGTTGCTACGTGCCTCGACTCGACCGAATGGTGCAGCGCTATATCTCCGTTATTATTTCTCGCGTTGATATCCGCTCCTCTATCTAGCAATAGTCGCACTACTAACTCATGTCCATCGCGGGCTGCTCTCTGTAGTGGCGTATTTCCCCATTCGTCTTTTACATCGGTATGCGGCTCTTTGTCCAACAACGTCTGCACTACGGCCAAATGGCCGTAAGTCGCCGCCATATGGAGCGCTATCGTTCCCTCTTTATCCTGTATACTGACGTTCGCTCCGTGTTGTAATAGCAATCGTACAGCCGACACATGACCCTTCTGTGCGGCCATCGAGAGTGCCGTCCGTCCAGAGTCAGTCACCTCGTCAATGCCAACCTCCTTCTGCAGCAGCATACGCACCACCGTCTCATGCCCGTTCCATGACGCCCAATGCAGCGCCGTCCAACCACGCTGATCTTTAGCATCGCCATTCGCCCCCTTCTCTAGCAGCGATTGCACTTGTTCGTCTTGCCCGTGCCAGGCAGCGCCATGCAGCGCCGTCCACTCTGGCCCCGTCTCAAGTAGTAGCTGTACTACCACGTCATGCTCATAGTACGCCGCAATAGCTAGTGCCGAATTTCCATGGTTATCTGTCGCGTGAACATCTGCCCCCCACTCCAGCAGCAGCTGCACCATCTTATCTTTCCCGCACCTAGCAGCAATCCACAGCACTGAATATCCACTAATGGCTTTCGTGTGGATATCTCCCCCGGCGTCTAGTAGGACCCGTGCCAGCTCTTCATTCCCGCTCCTGGCTGCAAGCCATAACGGTGTCTCACGCCCCGACTTGGTCTGCCCGTCGACAGCCGCTCCTCTCTCTAGAAGTAGCGAAACCACAGCCTTATGCCCACTCTCGACTGCTTGGTGTAGCGCCGTATATCCGGTGGAGGTTTTGGCTGTTATGTCTGCGTTGTGATCAAGCAACACTTGCACCACAGCTTCATACCCGCGCTGAGCCGCTACATGCAGCACCCTTTGGTCGTTGTGATACTTCGTCTCAATGTCTTCGTTCTGCTGCAGCAGTATGCTGACTATGCTGGCTAGGCCAAAACGAACAGCGACCCAGAGCCCGCCAACGTTTTTCAGGCGTTCCCTGTCCCAATACCAATCCTGCAGATGTTTGGTACCGTCCCCGGCCTGAACAGAGCTTAAAAGATTGAGCCCCTTCAGGAAAAAAGTGAGAATCGACTCATGCAACTTTAGCTCTGGCTCTCCGCGCGCATGATCCCCCCAGTGATGAGCGGCATATTCGAGCAGAGGATACTTGCCAAGGCGCGCTGAAAAATGTATGTCGTGCGTACAAGGACCTTCAGAGAAGACGTCGTATGATAGGTATGTAAGACAAGTCCTAGCAATTTCAACTTCTGGGTCATCTTTGAATATCCCTGGACCGGCACTGTTCAGGTAGTCTCTGATGGTTGGGTGGGCCAATGTCATTGTTTCACTCTGGCGGTTGATCAGCACAAGCCCTTCGCAGTCATCCACTAAACCTTGCTCTGGGGGCTCGTATTTTCCCAATTCAGCTGCTAGAAATTTTCCTGGTCTCACAGCTAAAGCATGTTGAAGTTCTCGGATCTTCAGCGGCCTTTTAGCGAAGTAGATCCAACTCAGAATCCGTACTGCCCAGTCAGCATCCCTGCTTTTATCCTTGATTCGCTGGATAGATTTATCATAGAAGTCATTTTCTGTTGTAGGAAGCGTATCAAGAGCTTCCTCCACAAGTCCCATGGAATGCCGGCTCTGGATATAGTCCATTTGCAGGCGAGCCAGATTCAATCTGATTATATTAGTTGATTCAAAGCACCAGATACTACCCATAACCAAAATATAATGTTATTGACATACCTATCAGATGATTTTTTGATAATGGTATCAGCCACCATTTTTCTGTTGGCTTCTTTGTTGTCGATATTGGCTATGAGCAGAGGGCTATTTCTGATCCTCCAATCCACGTACAGCTTTATATCCTCATATCGCGAACGAATGTCCACCCTAGTCGCATGATCAAGAAGGCTACGGATAGATTCAAGGTTACGGGAAGTAATAAATAATTGGAACGACAAGCCGAGTAAAGCTTTAACGAAGCTCTCCCTGTTTAGACAGCGTTTGTCATCGAGTTCGGCACACTCGTCAAGAGCATCGACTACGACGACTGTTCTGTCCAGCTCGTGTACTATTGAAGTGAGTAGATCAGTGCAGTTCGTCAGAGTAGCTGAATTAAGCTTGGGGTTCTGTTTGTCTCGATTATCCTTGACTAGTCGTAGTAGAGCCGGCTTTTGCTCGACCAATTGCCGCGTGATATTTGCGAGGAGCGTACAAGTTGTTTGTTCGCTCTGAGCATTGATATCACAGTAGACAAAAGCAATACCAACACCAGCTGTGGACACGTTCAGCTCGTTATTGTCAATTTTGCGCTGAATGTCGTCTACCACGATAGATCTAGAAATGAATTAGCTCCCATAAAATATCTAGCGGAGACAAATTGCGTGCGTTCTGACATACGTAATAAAAGTCTTTCCAGCTCCCGCTAGATGAGATTCATTAGCGCTGGGTACGATTTGATCTGTGATAGAGAGGATTGCTCACGGGCGCCTGGACACCAGAGCGTTGGGAAATCTCCATCCAACCAATGCTGATAACTCTCATCGTCTAGCATCCATTTTCCTGTTCCATCCAACCTTAGCTGGCGGAGGTCGTCTTGCTTCTTGGCAAAGTCTGAACTTGATAACCAAGAGAGTGCTTTTTGGGTTTCCTCCTCCTGGCGCCATCTCATAATGACAAGACCTGTCTCTTGAACTACTGCCTGATCAAATTCGCTGCGAGCCTCTAGCAAGTTTTTGTCTGTGGGGGCGTCCCCTGTTGCTATGCCCTTCCCAAAGTTCTTGATAGCGGGGTCTTGAAGGTATATTATACTTGTTCGCAAAAAGTCAGTGATTGCGGCAAGAAGCTTAATCGCCTTCTCTAAAATGGAGTCCTCTAGGCTGTCGGGGTTCATTTCTCGCCACCTGTTCAAGAACTGTTGATGATCGGAAAGTTTTTCGAGCTGCTCTTGAATAGATTGTGATCGTGTATGCTCATTCATGGCCAGCTGTGTTCCCTCAGTTAGTAGTCGAATGTAGACGCGGCCTGGAGCAGAAGTATACCGAAAACACTTGGCTGAGACCATTCGCTGTGATTTTCAGAGGCAAGAATCCAGCCGCCTGATAGCCACGTTATTTCTAAACCAACAATGCCGGCAGTGCGACCTACGTCTGCGCCAAATGAGACTAGTCCTAGGGCGAAAGTCGCCACGGGATACATCTTTGCTAAGCAACTAGAAATTTTACTAGTTACGGTCTCTTTCTGCTTCTCTTGATCCTTCAGTATATTTTCTATGAATTTTCCAAAAACTTCTCCCGACTTTGAAGGATTACTACGAGCATCTGCCAAGGCTTTCTTAACCGACTCATCATCGACAGTCGGAAAAGCCTGAGACCTGCTTGCATACTTACGCAAGGTTGCTTCAAGGTTTTTGGTCGAATCCTGAAGTAATTCTTGTGCTCTGGCAACTCTTTCGCTGGGATGTCGCGACTGAAAGAAAGAGTCAAGGCGGACGCTGTCTGTTGAGAGAATCAGAAGTGCTTCATTTTTGTTTTGTGGTAATCTACATGCCTATCCAATCTTGAGGGTGACCCGCTTGAGTAACATCTTCTGATGCTGGCGCTGTATTTTGAGGTATCGTATTCTCGGTTGTCTGCTCCTTGTCCGGTTGAGCAGCATCTTCTGATGCTAGCGCTGTGTTTTGAATTACTGTATTCTCGGTCGCCTGATTCTTGTCCTCCGCAGGCTGGCTTGATCCAAGGATTTGGGGTGAGATGCTATGACCGGTCTGCTCCGAGGTCTCGTTTACCTTTCGGGTCTTCCTCCCAAATACTCGAGCCAGAAAGTTTGGCATCATCAGAACCATTCACGTGAGAGATGGTATGAAGGGCGATGAGAGGTATAGTATTTGGAGCTGTCTTTGAGTGCCGAGTACTGAGGTTTTAAGCATCAATCAGGTGCACCACCAATTCGCTAATCAGCAAATGATAAGATACCACGTGTAGTGTTTGATGGCGGTCGGGCTGGCCTGACGCCCCCTCCTCAGCTGTGGACGCCCGAGGCTCCAGGGGAGGTGTAAATGCTGTCGCTACTCCAATCCAACATCTTCTTCCCCACTCCTTCCGTCTCTAATTATCTTCTGCGAGCTGGCTGCACCGGCCAAACGATATCCCTTATCGTCCACGTCACAGTTCGACGGGGGATAAGGATAAGTTCTATACTTTTATGAACGAAGTAAGAAGTAGTAATTTGCGCTCGCATATTCGAATAGCGTCTTCAGACTCGTGTATATGTACGGGCCGAGCTGCTTTTCTTTGGCTTTCTAAATGCTCTCCCGTTGATCCTGTGAGACAGTGAAGTATCATGGGTAACATCTCGCGAACCAACACGGTTTAATTGAAAATCTCATGCCCTTCCTACGTTAGAGTCAGCCTCAGGGTTGCTTCCGAGGCCGGCCTCGCCATATCTTCTGCTACGAAGGCCGCCGGTTTTGAAAACCGGACATTTTCGCTAAGGCAAGGAACACCAAAATTACTAGATTTTAAAAATTGCGCATCGTGACAGCACCAAGTTCGAATGATTTTATTTAGGCTTTGTGCGATAAAGAAGAAGTCAGGGTATTCTTTCTTGCGTTTTCGTGCTTCTCGAGATTTAAGAAGTTTTATTGCGAATTTTTGAACGCGAGGCAACGATTTTTTTCAAGGCTCTCGCTTAGCGAATGGACGGTTTTCAAAGCCAGCGGCCTTCGTATTGGCTACCCAATACATCGGCTTCACTAACACCCGCTCGTCTCAGAGAAATGCACTTCTATCATCTTTGGGTCCGGTAGGGGAGGGATTTAGCAATCTCCTGCCACGAATGGCTATCGTTCCTCATCTGGAGCAGAGTTACATTCTCTTCTATTGTCTGTTTAATATAATTACTTCCACTTCATCTTAGGTTACAATGGTGGGCGACGTGTCTTAGAATGTGTGGTAGCGTCGCGATAGGTTGGAACCTTTGCCGGTGCCTCTTTCCTTGAACAGATATCCAATGCTCTGGAATTAATCGGTAAGTCATGGTGTTCCGAGATCGATGGTAGATTGAGCTCAAGATTTTACGTCACATCTTCCCCGATTCTGGTGAATTTGAGGAAGCCTTGGAAGAGGCACTCCTGATACTCAGCAATTGGTACCGCTTCCGATACCACAGACGGACTCCGAGAAGTCGGTGAAGGACAATGCTGCTCGTCGACGAAGATTGACGAGCATCTGTGATCAGCCTGAGACTATGCCTCGTCAATCTCTGGCCTGATGGTCGGCAACGGCGGCCCCTGGGCGGAGAGAGTCAGAGGTGGAGAGTTGGTCTGTAGTACCTCGGGAGGAACGGCTCTCTGTCCAGCCATGCATGGAAGGTCTGTTCCTTCCTTACTAAAAAATAGTGGTACTTGTTATCGTTTGATTATCCGTTGGTAGATAGGACATTGTATTAGTTCAAGTCATCATTACGGTTGAGGATGGGCGGAGAATTCACATCAAATTTTCAAAGTGTTGCTGACTTTACCATTTTCTACAACTACGTTTACTCTACTTCCCGAAGAGTAGAAGGTCGTCCATTGGCACCAACCTTGAAGATTCGTGCCTCCTGCTGCTGCCGTGGGAATTATCTAGAGATCTTCTCCGTAATGTATGGCTTCCCGCGTGCTGGCAGGCTGCTGTGTACAAGAAAAAAACAAAAGCCCCAAAACATCTAAACCGACAACAACCCATGCTCTATTCACGGAGAGGTGTTACCGACCCGATACCAAGGTTATGGTTCGTCCACACAGGGCTCGCTCTGTGAGTAAATTGTATCCGTGGTGGCCTATAACCCCGATATCAGGCCAGTAACACTTGCCGGTAGATGAAGCATGGGCTGTTCACATGGGAAAAGAACCCGAATATTTTATCCGGCCACATTCATTCCATCCAGAGCCAAGCCCCTTACTTCCACTGAACCGCACTCCAACCCCTCGTGGATCGTGATCGGCCCGAGTGTCTCTCAATGTTCGATGAAGGCCACTCTCACCGCTCTGTATGTCTTCGATGCTCGCCGTATGTAGTTGTCTGTACCAGATAACATCATTCATCCAAGTTCATAGTATTCGATATTGCGCATCGTGATTTCAGGGTTGAAGTAACCTTCGTAGATACAAGGTTGCCGTAATTTCTGTCTCCAAATTAGCTTCGCTCTTTCTGAAGTTGGAAGCACAACTTAACGACAGTGCCTGTGTTTCTCAACAGAAGCGCCGATGCCCTAAGGGGGACTCATAGAAAACAGAAATGTACTTTAAGACGGAAAGGTCAAGTCCTTGTCAATCACATTAGCTGAGCTCTGAGGCATTGTTATAGAGATACTCACATTCGCTCGACGAGAGCTCCGACTCCGTCTCCGTGCTTCGCATACTGTTCGGGCCCACCAGGTTTTTATTTTTTTTAAATTTTTATTTTTTTTTCATTTCCTGAAGATATCGCTGCCCCGGTCGGTCTGCTGCGTGGCGTGATCGCTCTTGGATCTGGATCGAACAAATGCTATGTTGGTATTCGGTTACACGCTTCACGTCGGTAGAGATTTCTCTCCTCTTCCTTTCTCTTGAGCTTCAGCTTTACTACTATAAATCAACTTTCCCTTTGCACCCTATCACACTTGTCCTTTAAATGGGTGATATGCGAGTCATTCATTGATTAAACGCAAGATTCGAGCGGCGAGGTATTGTAGATTTCTGCAGTCTAACCTCATGCGGCGCTAAGTATCATAGGACGAACGCTTGTCTTCTCCACCCTGCAGATTAGCGTTCTCGTGGCCCCTCTCACTTATGACTCTCTTCTCCGGTCACCGCGCAAGGAATGTCCTGTCCAGTCGCAAGAGTCTCGGCTCTGAAATCAATGTCCCACGGTCCAGAGATATTACAAACAACCTGGTACTTCTTGGTCCATGACATAATAGCTCCTTTCTCCTTTTGCAGGTTTACTTGAATAGTCCAGCGCTTAGACTTCGAGAGCCGCAAAGCTTGCAAGGTCAGCTGGCTTCAGAGACTGGGGAAACACCTCCTACCATCCAAATAAGTGTTAGGGAGAGAAGGGATTGTTGTCGCGGCGATGATTCTGTGTGTGTTGAAATTGCCACGCTTGCTGCAGTTGAAGTTGACAACCCAAAGATATGCCCGACTAAATTTCAATGGTACCTATACTATTAGCAAAACCTTGGCAAGTGGTGTACTGCTTACTAGGCTTTCCTCTGGGCTCCTCCATCTGATACCGTCGTCCGTCTCGATGCCGAAGCTCGTCTGACTTATGAATTCCAGCAATTTCGTTTGCTCCCATATCAGGGTGCTGCCCATGACAGTTGCCATCTCACTGTGATTTCAGATTTCTAAAACTCGCTAGGGTGGGTTGGATAACTGCACTTACGGCTGAGTCGCAAGGTAGGTGGTAGAAATGGTATCTCCGTATCTGCGCTCAAGACGTTTGATTACGTAAGGTATTTGACATCCACCTCCGCAGAATCCGATGATGCTCTGTGTGCGTCAGCTCTCGTAGGGTGCTGAGATCCATGTGGCATACCGGATGTTTTTCTCTCTCGGCGGCAGTGTTGATAGCTTCATCAATAGCCCCTTCGATATGTTGCACTAACTGCGTGAAAAACGACTCGAACACATCCCTTCGGCGCCATACATTAATGGAAACATCGACTTGGAATTCTAGAGACTTACTTATGGATACACAAATACCCTCTTTCGATGGTTGACATGATAGTACTTGGTGTCTCTGAAGGTGACCACTTCCGCATGTTACAAGACGTCGGGAGCCTAATTTTGACATGGTCCTCACTCTGGTGTTTCGTAAATGTCGCTCTCGCAGTCCTTAACTCCCAACTACGGACCATTTCCAGAGCCAGCTGGTCGGGGTTTTGAACTCCTGCGCTTCGAAAGGTATGGCGTGCATGGAGCCAGAAGGCTTTCTCCATGGTCACCGTTCCCACTGATTCTGTCTGCAACTGGGGCCAAGTGATCAACCTGCCAGCACTGGACACTGTGGAAACAGCAACGTCCGTCGTCGCACCACCGATATCGCAAGAAATTACCGTGCTGCCAACATTGTATTGCTTGTCGTTGGCCGAGCCCGCAGCCAGAAGGTACAGTGCTGACGCCGCCGCTTCTGTCACATCGGTGGAAATGCGGAAGCTCTTGGCGTTCGGAAAGCAGGACGACACAGCGTCTCCCGCCAGCCGTTTGAAGTCCGCTACGACGGGAAACATAGCCCAGCTGCCCGGCACCGTGAAGCTCCAAAGGACCGTCGCGTTGCGCCAGCCAGGAGCGGTTTGGCCGTCGATGAAGTCCGCAACACCAGCACAGAAGGCACCGAGATAGTCACAAACCCAACGATGGAGTTCTCGTTGCGAACCTGGACCCCCGGGCACAGTGTTAGCATTCGAGAAGCTGGTGGCTCCCATGAATGCCTTGAAGCACTCTTTGATTTGACCAGGTGGCAGTCCGTCGCATTCTTCGCCCCATGCAATGGGCGGTCCCTCGTTGTCCTTGGGATCGTAGGCGAGACAGGTCGGGATTTTCAGGTAGCTGGTGGGCATCCACCCCAACTGCGACTGGGAGTCTCGCCATTGTGCCACTATCGCGCTTGGTTAGAGCCTGCCTGTTCTATCGGTTGCAGAAGGGTCATACCAGAGCCCGTCATCCCCATATCGATACATATCGCGATCTCCCTTGCGTCGCTCTCCATTGTTCGGGTGGTTGGCGAGGCGAGGATTCTTTTGCGAGGTGGGAGGCCGTTTATGCTGTTTGTGCGCCCGAAAAGAGAATGTCTCCATCCATATTCCAAAAAGACAGAGTTTTCCTTCCAACGCCTGGGGTCAGCACGTTCGATGAGCACTGAGATTTGTCGGGGGGTGAATCAAAGTGGTGGCATTGGGGCTGAACGGGCCAGCGGTTGCTTGCAGAACTCGAACCCCTGCCCGAAGGATCCAAGACCGAAAGTGAAAGTATCGATCAGTCTTTGATTCGAGGGACTGGGTGCATAGATTGTGGTCCGGTTTATATTGGGCTAGCTGTGAAACCTGGCATTCCAGGAAGGACAAAGAATTCGACTTTGGCTGCTTGCTCCAGTACTTGCTCCTGCCCTCCGCTTCAAGTGCATCTAAATCTGGCCACGAAGGCAAATCGACCAACGATGATTTCCCCAACGGCTGTCGTCCTCGCCGTGGTCTTCCCACTGCTGCTGTGTTTGCTCATGCTTCTTGGCACTCTATTGTGTCGTGGCCGGCAGCGCCGTGCCTTTGATGCTATTGACCTACAACGGTTGCACGACAAGTGCGCCAAATTTGAAAAGCGACTTGCTGCCTTTCCCGAAGCGTGGGACGGAAATCAACGCTCTGGGTTTTCAAGGGGGGAGGTGGGAGACTCGTTCGACGCTATTCAACAAAGATTGGGACCGTACGTCCAAAAGTGGATAGATTTCGACGACCCCAAAAACGACTCTGCGACGCGGATTGAAGCTGTGCTCTTCCCAGAACCACCACCCAAGCACGCTCTCTCCACCAGCAAAGATACGAGGGTTTTTCCCAATCCGCATCAGTACACGCCAGCGGAGATTTGCGCTTTTCTCGAGCAAACCGACACACGCGCGGAGATCTCTAAATATATTATGTCGTCCATTCTCCTGCATGCCGTCTCGCTTGAGGGAGACCCCTTTCAAACCCTTCTCCCGTTTGGCGCTTCAGACATGTACGGGCTCGACAGACTCAAGACTTTGATTCGAGGAGTTGATTGTATGGTCATCTGCCACTCTTTGGATGAGATGGAAAGCTAACAATTCCTTGGCTTCAGTGTCCACCAATGTCTGCGTTCACATCGGCACGTTCGGGTTCCATTACGCATATAAAGGAGACACGAAACCACGATTTATAGCACTCTTCGAATCACTTTTCGACCCCTACTATACTATGAAATCGCCTGCAGATGTCGCTCAACACCGGCTGGAGCTCCGGGATGTCTTGGACGCAGCCATACAACATGGGATGAAGGCAGTTGGTCAAGCGTTTGACAAGACGGAATATCGTTGGGGGACGAGAGATGATGTTGCGCTCATGATCAGCCCTGCTCTTCACGCTTTAGTGTATGAGGATGAGAAGTTGAAGTATGATGTGGAGGTAAGTAAGGGCATGTCGTGCAGAGTGAAATGGGATTAGGAGCGTAGTATTGCCTGGAGTGTAGCACTTCAAAAATTCTATATATTTTTTCTTTTTCGGATATGGTGAAGATTCAGAGAGGAAGGATATTTAAGAGTATGTTGGAGGAGATGAGAGTCGACGTAACTAGATCTAGAAGTGGTTTTCTGTTGTAATAACACCTTCTTTACAATTACTTTAAATAAACCATTTACCTTCTCGTAATTATGATCAAATTGCCCCATCTCACTGCTACTAGCAATATCATTAACCCGATCGGTCACCTCGCCAGATTCTCAGAAGCACATCCGAAAAATACACCAAGCCGTGTTTGTTTCTCAAACAGCCTGTCTCGAATTCGTCTTATTGTTCTAAACGCTCTGGACTTCCCATGGTTTACTTGTCTTTATTCATCGAGTCTGGACTATAGCACGCATTGGATCTAATGATTTGCCTCCTCAGCATATATACTTGGCCCTCATCCACAGGACATCTCTTCCTCAGCCGATAACAATTCCTTCCAAACCGAAATGGAATCCGCGATCAATGTCGGCATCGAGACCATCAAGGCCATCAACGTCCTCATAACAAACCTCCGCAGCACGCCCGATCTCGTCCAAAGAATCAGCTCACAGTCTCAACAGCTAAGCATCATGCTAGGGGCCCTGCATCGTAGGTCTCAAATCTATATCCTTAGGGACGCGGATATGATGGATTGGTTTAAACATCAGAGGATCTGCAACACGACCCTGCGCAAAATCGAAAATCTATTGGAGGACTACGCGAGAGGGAGCAAAGGGAGAGCCCCCTTTGCGTGCGTCGCAAAATTTCAGCTTGGCCCGAAGAAGGAGCTTTCAGGGCTCATGCAAGACCTGGAAAAATGTGTGCAGTTTTTCGTTTCATTTGCTGAAGTGTAAGTCCAAGATCTAGGTCTTTCCATAGAGCACATCCTGACATCATGTGCAGAGTTCTATCTGGGGCGAAGGTGATGCAGCCTCCGCAACGACACGACCCTCAATCATCTCGAACGCAGGAGCTGGTGACGAGTCTTCACCAGTTCGTGCAGATGCGACTAGATTCAGAGGAGGCTGGCTTGTGAAGTTCCAAATTGGGTAGTTTCTATGTTGATTAGAAAGCTGGGAGAGGAGAACGGGTCCAGCGAAGTTGAAGAGATTTCGTCCGGGGAATACCTTTGGTAATGAAACCCGGCCAGAAATCGGGATTATAATATCCACTGTATCCTCTTGAAAAGTTATCTGGGGATCGACCACGAGGCCCCGGTAGTTGTAAATCGAAGGAGCGAATGAGACGTCTTGCTTTACTGTAGTCGTCGAAATGCCCTGCCTCGTTTAGCAAAAAAAAAAAACACTTGCAATCAGACTTTGCTGCACTATATATCAGACTGTTTAATAACGTTCTGTTCATTGTCTCTAATATTGTGGTTCATTTCGGTACCCAATAAACCCCGCATCGTTGATGGACATCTGGTCGCCCAACCTGCAGCCAAGGTAAGCAAACATCACCCTTCAGTAGAGCAGCGACAGCTCACCATGGAAATCCTTGACCATCTTGCATCACCAATTGATCATTATTCCAGACTCCACCATCTCCCATTGCATCGTTCCCAAAGTCTACCATCAAGTCATCCGTAAATATCAGAGCTGAAGGAGCAGCTCCTGAATCTGGCGAAGGACCGATACTTCCTCGTACACTGCTAACTGCAACATGGGTTGGACTCGAACTCTGCTCCATATTTTGCCGAAGCCTCACGAGCATCTTCCACATGGCAGTACCAGATACTGGAGCTGAGGGGTCGGAGAAGCGCTGGAAGTAGTTCTCGATTTGCAACTGGGCGCGCTCGATGTCTGTCTGTTGGGTGGACTTGGGCAGCTCTGTCAATACGATGGCAAGAGCGAGCCAAGGCACTGTGGTTTGGAATACCCACCCCCAATTCAGAGAGATATAGGTGGCGGAGTGGTATTCGTATGCTTCGAGAAGCTCGATTGCGGAAGTGAAGACTCTGCTCGAAAGTCAGGATCGCTCCTTCTGCCACAACCCGCCAAAGGCCAAGGATAATACTGACTTCTGCTTCTCTACTATAGACTCGGAGTTCATAGATCGGCGATGCTTGATAGACAACCGGACACTAGCTAGTCTGACTTGAATGAGAGCTGCTACGATGGTCTGGGATGGTTTGTTCGTGTCAATAACAGTTAGGTACTTCTGGGTAAGACTCTCTTCGACTTGATCGACAAAAGCGTCCTTCTGACAGAGATCGTGGCAGTAAATCATAGCAAGCTCCCTCGACATATCTGCAAGTTCTCGATGAACCAGAGCGAAAGTCATATCCTTGAAGCCAACAGCACTGGTGGGTACAGAAGAAGGCTTGGCGAATCGGCTTGCATGCCAGTCGCTATCATTGGCATTCTGAGGAGGTCTTGAATCTGAAGTGGCTGGAAGGCACGACTCTGCTCCATAGGAAGTAAGGGCAATTGCGTCGAGGACACAAAGATGATTCCATGCGCGTCTCCGGATCTCAAAGACCCATGGCGAGAAGGGGAAATGGCTGGGGTCTTTGTGCATGCCCAAATTCCGCGCAAGGTGTGCAGCAGATCCAAGAAGAGCGACGCCATCTTTGTAGAGGTTCTGCTGGAAAAGGAAGGTCTAGCATGTTCTTTGATTAGAAAGGTACGTCTGCTTCCAGGAGACTGTTCACATACGATGTAATGGAGTAAAGCCTTTAGAGTATCCACTTTGTTACTTTGCAAAAAATTGATCTTCGCTAACGAAACCTGAGTAGAGTACTTGAATCGAGGGAGTAACGCGTCTTTCGAACAACCGCACACCTTTTCGACCACCTCCGACCGGAGACTACTGACGGTGAGGGTATATATTGTAAAAAGGAGAGCCTCGAACTCGGTAGGATGAAGGAATGTTCCTCGACGGTACTGGTCTAAGTCTCTGGCAAACAAAGCTTGATGCAGAACACGAATAAAGGGGTTGACACATTCGAAGAAGTATTTGCACAATAGGTTCGATTCCTCGATGGTGGGGTGTGCTAGTGCGGAGTCTGCCCCTGAAAGAGGCGAGACAATACCCACAGCAGAATACGACGCCCACTTCAAAGTTGAGTCTGCTTCAGGTTCAGTCTCGAAGAGCTGTCTGAGGTCTTCAACCTGTACAACTGTCAGTAACTGTCAAGTGTCTGAGATGAAATCATGGATTCTCGGAATACCTCGGTAATCAGACCCGGCCAGAAGTCGGGATCATAATAGCCACTGTATCCTTCTTGGAATACTATCTGGCCTGTTGGAGCATCGACTTCAGAAGGCCGAGACTGTGGCATATTCGAGCTAGAAGGGTGTGGCGGAAGTCCTTGCGGGGTTGGGGAGCTTGAGGCTCTAGTAGAAGTGTTTAGCGGTGGCTGGTTAGCGACTTCAGGGCTTCCCCGCGACGTCGACGCTGCACTCTGTTCCTTCGACACCATCATCGTCGCCATCAAATGCTCCAGCCTCGCCAGCCTATCACGAAGATCATTATCGCCGGATTGAGACGAGCTTGCTTCCGGTCTCGTTCCATCGCTCGAGCTGTTCGAAGTCTCGTACGTGCAGACTTGCTTAGCCCGGGCACAATTGCTGCATGGTTGCAATTTGTCACAGCGGACCTTTCTCCGACGACAAATGGTACATGGCTTGGCTTGGAGTGAGGCAGCTCCTGGGTCATCGACTTCGAATGAATTCATGAAGATCTTCAAAGTGGAAACCCTATCGTGATGCGGACAATGATGATTGATGCGACAAGAGATAGTTGTACACGCTGGGAGGTGCAGCGAGACTTCGCTGCGGAGCCCCACTATGGTGCAGGTGGCTTTTGTCAGCACTACCAACCAATTGCGTGTCTTCTTTTGCATCACCAATTCCAAAGCTGTCTATTCAATGTTTTCAATAGCAAAAACTCCTAGCTACATGCGTTGATTCTCTTGCCAGCCTTTCAACTAAATATGTTCTTCATCTTGTCGTTCATTTGTCAAATGTAACAGTGGAAGACTGAGTACCCAGGGTCTTTGCCTCCTCCAAAACCATCGATGGGATGCTTTCAAAGACACTTGGTCCCTGTGGCTTCCATCCAAGTTGAAGGAGTCTATCGGATCGACTTCTGCAGTTGCCTCCCCAGATCAAGGGAGCCCATGGGTGCAGCTCTGAGGCGTCAGCTACTGAAAGCTTGTCAACCTCGGCAGACTTGATCAAGCCTTCCTTGACGGCGAAGTTTGCGATGGCAGTTGCGACTTGTCCCCATTTCTAAGCAAGTCAGCCTTCTGTGTCAAAGGTACAGGCAGGAGGGCATACGAATTCGGGACCACCAGCGAAGTAGTAGCCGTTGTCTCCCCACTGTGCCTTTCCTCCGTTCGGCTTCAACGCTTCTTCAGCGAGCAAGATGAACGCTGAAGCAACATCATCAATGTGAGTAGCTAGTATTCGATGTCAGCCAAAGCCTCAGAGCTCCGAAGACATTTGCTTACCATCCCAGATGTTCTGTCCCTCTAGAATCTGGAAACCTTTACCCCGCTTCAGCACAGACTCAGCCATGAACGGAATCTGGATGCTGCGAGTCTTCATAGGTCCCTTTCCGACACCATGGATGGTTGGAGGTGACAGGATTGCGGTTGGGACTTTGAATTTCTTCTGCGCGTCGAGGACTGCCATTTCAACATCGCGATGGACGTGGTTCTCGATTGGGAGAGAGGTGAGTTCCGCAAGGTCAGAAATGTCATGATAGACTTTGCCTGATGCTTGGCCTGCTCAAACGTCAGTATTGGAGTTTGAAGTGGTGGTAGGAGTGCATACCAAATCCATTTAGAACATTATTGAGCATTCCAGTTCCAGTGACTTGGATGAAGTAACCCGGAGTTGGCTTCTTCTGGCTCAATCCCTCGATGAGGGTCTTGACAGCTGGAATATGATCGGCAGATGCAACTTCTACCCAACAATCAGTATAATCTCACAAATGACTGCAAAATCACTCACGAAGAACGACATCAGCCTTCGACCCCTCGCTAACCATCAACGCCTTGTCATCTAAATCGCCAATGACCACCTCAGCCTCTGGCCACTTCGCAAGAACAATCTTCTTCTGTTCCTCATTGCGGACTAAGATTACAACACGCCACTCAGGATGCTTCTCAAAGATGCGGAGAACGGTTTGTCCTCCGACGTATCCTGAGACTCCGGTTACGAATACTCGCGGTGCAGACATGGTTGATGAGTGGTTTCGGTTGCGTAGTGCTGTGGCAAGTTTTTTGAAGATAGTTGGCATGGAAGGATGCGGGTTGCTTTGTTGATGTGTTTGTTGATATCTGAGATTTTGGTTGGTGTTGAGAGTTTGCTGAAGCTGTTGATGTTGCGAAGTTGTGATGATGTCCCTTCTCTCAGCGAAGCCTCGTCTTCTTATACCACTTGAGCCCCATCCTGCATCCTATACTGTTTGGTCACCAATCTATGTCGAAATCCAATTTCCAAACATCGATTGTTCAGCATTCCTCCCCTCAATTGTTGTTCCTGGTGCTTCAACCTGAATGCAATTCTGAATGCCAAGACCTTCGTCCTCCCAAAGCGGCCTAGCCTCGCCGCCTCGCTCGTTCCCCTGTCTCCTCGCCGAGCTCTCGCTCGCGCTGATTCAGCTCAGCGCACAGCGAGGACAGCGAACTTAATCCGCATGTACATCTACCTCGCTCGGCATGCGGCGAGTGTCGCGAAAGTGGCCAGACGTTGTGCGGTGTTGACTGCCATGCGCTTAATAATTTCGGAGTCAGCTTAGGGCAGTTTTCTGCGTCATTGTTAGGCGATCTGTGCATTGCCGGTGTATTGGCATCAGTATATCAATGAAGGATAGCAATGTCCATTCTGATTAGAAAACACAATCCGCATTCAAACTTCCAGAGATACATTTATCAGTTGAATAGATACCAATTCGCAAAAATGGCGAATCATCAATGCCCCTCCACCCTCGCTAAAACAGCAGCCTCAACCCCTATTCCCACAACCGACATCCCCAAACCAGCACGCATCCCCACCAATCCCCTCGAGAATGTTCCTGCACCAAACGTAAGAACCCCAATTCCACATCCTCATGTACCAAATGCTGAATAACCAGATATCCTACTTCACGCCGCAGCAAACCATCCCAGCAGGGACAGCGATCACCCACAAAGATGACCCTAAACCTCTTCCATTGGTGTTCACGCCCCTCACCCTCCGGGGTCTCACTCTCCAAAATCGAATCTTCGTCTCTCCCATGTGTCAATACAGCGCTCAAGACGGCCATCTAACAACATGGCACTTAACCCATCTCGGCGGCATCATGCAGCGCGGTCCCGGATTGACAATCATCGAAGCCACGGCCGTGACGCCAGAAGGTAGGATCACGCCTCAAGATAGTGGGTTGTGGAAGGATAGTCAGATCGAACCGTTGAGGAAGGTTGTGGAGTTTGCTCATAGTCAGGGGCAAAAGATTGCGATTCAGTTGGCGCATGCGGGGAGGAAGGGGAGTACGGTTGCGCCGTGGATTAACAGGAAGGCTGTAGCTACTGCTGATGTGAGTGAAAGTTCGATCTTGAGTTTGAGGGGGATATGTGCTAACGATGGTAAAGGTTGGAGGATGGCCGGATAAGGTGTTGAGTGCGAGTGCTGAGGGTTTTGATCCTCCGCATACGGCTGTGCCAAGGTGTATGACGCTTGAGGATATTGAGAGCTTCAAGAAATCGTTCGTCGATGCTGTTCATCGAGCTTTGAAAGCTGGTATCGATGTACGTTCTACTCCTCTCCACTCTTCTCGGTGGACATTGACTTTCTTCAGGCGATCGAAATTCACGCCGCCCACGGCTACCTCCTCCACTCCACCCTCTCCGCGGCAACCAACACCCTCCCCGCCCCCTACTCCGGCAGTCTAGAGAACCGCATGCGTCTCGTCCTCGAAATCGCGAAACTCGTTCGCGAAGCAATTCCAGAGTCCATGCCCCTCCTTGTCCGCATTCCAGGTTCAGACTGGATGCCCCCAGAATCCAACTGCTGGGAAATCTCCCAAGCCGTGACCCTCTCCCTCGCACTCGCAGACCTCGGCGTCGACTTCCTAGACGTTTCATCCGCTGGTCTGATGTTGGAGCAACATATCCACTCCAAGCCTGGGTATCAAGTCCCGTTCGCCGAAGCTGTGAGGAAAGCGCTTGTTGATGCTGGAAAGTCGGAGAAGACAAAGGTAGGAACTGTGGGGATGATTCAGAGTGGGAAGCAGGCAGAGGAGATTTTGCAAGCTGGACAGGCGGATGCGGTATTGGTTGCGAGGGGCTTCCAGAAGAGTCCGAGTTTGGTGTGGGATTGGGCGGGGGAGTTGGGGGTTGAGGTTAGGATGGCGAATCAGATTGGGTGGGGATTTGGGCAGAGACCAGGTGGTGGGGTGCATGGTGGGAATGCGACGGGGGTGACGAGGGAGAAGAGCTAGGCCTTCGAAGCTTCGTAATTCTGCGACGTGATAGCCCTAAGTATTCTATTGAGAACTTCAGAAGGGTGTCTTCTAATCCACTCCGTCCATCGTTGCAGTGACAGACCCGCATGTATACCCGACACTTCCTTCACAATTTTTGACAAAAGAAATAGTGCTGAAATGTCGAGGTGTAATCTATCTTTGTAATACTCGCGCTCATGATGATCTTTTTGAGCAAAGGTCAAAAGAGGAAGCTGGTGATCATCGAAATTTGGATCATGTGCCCATCCTAGCATCAGCAGACGATCTCCACTTTCTTCCTTAAGGAGCAAGAAGTTTCGGCGGTCTGTCCGATAAACCAAGTCCCTGGGCTCAATTGGATTGGTGGTACAAAGTGTGACTTTTTTGCTTTTGGTATGTAGCTCGGCTGTCCATACCACAATACCGTGTTTTGACAATGACCTGTCTGGTTTCTCGTGTTTCTTGACCTTAGAAACGTGACCTAAAAATCTGCAACGGAGATCAATGGCTGTCGTTTTTTCCGCCTGAAGAGAGAATCCTGAAATTGGTAAAAGTTCTTTTGTCGGAGGGTCAAGTAGAGCATGTCTTTCAAGGGTTTTCATAATTTGTTCGAGTCCCCAGCATTCCAATAAGTAATTACTGCCGTGATGTTTAAGCTCATGCTCCACCATCAGCATTCCGATTGCAGGTGCGGTCTTGTTGTAGTCAACTTTGATTGCTTGCTGACAGCATGACGGAGCTAGCGATAAGAGACAATACACTTTATCTCGTGGATCTGAGCATTTTGACCGAGTGAAAGCTCCAAACAAATCGAAAAGGGTTCGAGGATTCGGCATGCGCTCCACCCAGAGGGATCTCTGCCACCGCTCATGTTGAAGGAGTTCGTAGTTTGTGTAAACCGGTGAAATATTTCGTCGATGGTTTTCAGCAGCCTCGTAGGTCTTGTTTAAAGATTTCCACGTGATAGTATGTCTTCCGCCCCGAATTTCGATACACTTTGCTAGTATGAGTTCCTGGATAATCCAAACACGGTCCCAATAGCTCCGCCCTAAAATGTCATCAAGCAAATTCAGCCTCGAATAATAATCAAATCTCTCATATGCTGCTGCAAGTTCGGGCTTGCTTGTAGGAGCATAATCTGGTGATCCAAGGCCAGAATTGTGCAAGTCATCCATAGGGACTATGGCTTGTGCTATAGTGCTTGACGGTTGACTAGGGAAGGCGAGATCTTCCACACCAATCCACGCGATGACTTTAAGTGCTTTTGAGTATACTTTGCTCATCTGCTGAACCTGTGGAATGATTAGTGCATTTGAAACTCAAGGGCGCTAAAAAGGGCAGAGATGACACCCACTTGATGATTTCTCTCCGCTCCATTCTCCTGCTCGATACACAAAGCATCGATCCAAATTGTGATATCTTTGTCCTCTTCTCGTAAATGCCACAAGGCCCACCAAAGGTTTGTCCTGACCGCAACTTTCACCCCAGTCAAGATAATCTCACATCCCGATGTATTTGCATCGCCCCATTTGTAGGAGAGAGCATATTATTCTTGTCTTGCTGTGTCGTCTAGGTCGATAACCTCTAGCGTGCAGAAGATATCGTCGTTGCCAGCACGAGGCTGCAGGTGCACAACACGGATCTGCGTTTTTCGCGAGTCGATGGGAGTAGAGAGATATGGTGCTCGAGCCGACGTCTCGCTATTAGGCAGGGATCCTTGGAGTGCCATGGGTTCATATCTTGGAGTAAATTTCCGGGAAAAGATGG
>FJOG01000014.1:377473-405685 GCA_900073065.1 Phialocephala subalpina
TGCTGGGGGGGGGGCGGAGGAAGGACGAAAAGATGTTGCAAACTGAGAGCCTCGTTGTTGGGATGCTGCACTGCCACCTCGCTATGCGGAAGGCATCAGCCACCACCATCATTTTAGCTATTCTTATTCGCATGCTTGTGCACTGACCTTGAAAGGCACGTTGTCTCATTTCTAGGTGAAAACGGACGGTGTGTATTTGAAGGGATCAGAGTACAAGGCTCACAGGCTCATAGTACTTGTGGTCTCCAGGCTTGTCCCAATCGATGCTGAGCTTGAATGCCTGTGCGACCTTGTATATATTCTTCCCAAGTCCAAAATCATCCTTGGGGCCACGATCCACGCTTTCCCGCTCGAATTCTCTCTCAGACGGACGAAGCGTCTTGCTCGCACGAATCTTGAGTACGACCTCGTCCCCACTTTTACCATATGGACGTATCCCAACTTTGATCCAGACCGTATCGGATGAATCATGCCAGGTTGCTCTATCAGTGTCTTCTGATCCTGATTCGAGTTTTCGATGGAGGGGCCACTTCTGCCTCTCGGTTATGGGAATTTGGTGTATGCTGACTGAGGTTGGAGGCCAAGGTCCTTGACTGCCATTTCTATGGTGGAGCAATGCAATGTCGAAGTGGGAGTCGATTTTCGAACAGTAGAAACGCAAAGTGGTCGAAGAAAACCCGTCGGCGGTCAACCAAAACATGGTCGAAGGCGAACTAGAGGTAGTCGTGTATGCAAGCTCTTCGGTCGGGGTTATGATTCTCAATTCGCCAGACTCTTGTTCCAAGTGCCTGTAACTACCCGCAAAGGCAATGCCGTTCTCTCGAAGGCCCCTTGTTTCCACATGACAGGAGAAGATCGATCGCTCTAGGACTTCAAACTGTAGTGCCCGAGGAATGACCTGCAAATATATCGAGACCGTCGGCGATTGTTCTCCTTGCAATTGATCCTCAGTCACGAAATGAAGTTTCTCCCAGGTAGTCCTGACATACGGCTCTCCAGGCGAGAACTGCTGGAACCTAATTCCAAGTCGAGATTGAGTGACGCGATCTTTGCAGTTCAAGACAATGCAAATGCTCGAGTTCCCAGTTTGCAACGCTTTGGCCTCTATGTATAGACCTTTGTTGGTGAGGGCATGACTCGATTTTGAGATGCCGGGTGGCGAGGGCGTGTAGATGAAGTTGCCAGAATTTGCAAAAGCTGCTGGGGATGCTGCAAGACAACTCCCCCGAAGTATGGATCCTGTCCAAGCGAGTATACTGTCGTCACCCGAAGTGTTCAAGATTTGCTCCTGCAGCCGGAGGAAAGCTTTGCCTCCCTCACCATACAGCAAGGGCATGTTGACCTCGAATATCCCCATCAGACAATAAGCGATGTCTTCCTGCCTCGTTGTCTCTCGATGAGATGCCCAGGACATCCGCTGAGCGACGCTGAAGTCGTAGAGGTGCCTTCTGCCCGAAAGAAGCTCTGAATGTATGTTGGTGACCTCGACAATGAGCTGCCGCAGACTGCTTTTGGTCCCGATCTCGTTCCAATCTCGTCCGTAAAACACCACGCTCGAAGGGGCAATAAGCTCCTGCAAAGTCCATCCCCTTCTGAACCATCGGCTTTTCCGGAATGCCGAGGGCTCGTGGGGGATATCTCTATTTGCTGGAACGTCGGTCAGGTACACGTAGCATACTCGTGACTGCTCATACCACCGATACATCGAGTTGATGGCTTCTGAGAGTTCTGCACTGCTCGTCTTATCGATACAGCATGTGTCAATCCATGCATACTGAAAGCCATCTGAAAGCGCAATCTCGCAGCATTTTTTGATCTTCTGGAATCCGGGCTTGGTAGACGCCCGTTCGATGTCGGTGGACATCTCCTGGAAAGATACCTCGCCATCTTCCCAGGTGTGTGAAAGGATAGCATAGGGTGGGGCGTCTGAGCCTATGAATTCGTGGAACTCAAGAGTTCTGGAATCGAGGAGCCTCATTGTATTGCGAAGGACAGAAAGCGTTCATCAATTTCCAGCCCCAATTTGGGTGCGAACAGCTCACAGGTGAGCTCAACTTTCGCGTCTTGAAAGGGTCTTATAAGAGGCCTCGATGTAAGCTTCAAGGATATGTTGAAAAGAGCAGCTGTTCGAGATTGACGATGCTCTATGAGTGTGATGGAGAAGGTGATAGAGAAGAGATGCTGGTGCCCCTGGTGACTGACATTGCGGCGCCGGTTTGAACCGTGTGGCAAGCTGCTGTTTGATCAAATAGAAGCAAAATATCGCAGCATGATCCCACAACTTTGAGGTTTGAGGCGCGCGAGACTTTGTTAATGAAAATATGGAAAGTTGTGTTGAGATGAATAACGAAGAGGAAGTTTGGACGCGAAGATGAGATAAAAATGAGTAGTGACACTAATATAGTGGGGCCGTGCACGTGATTCGTTGCTGATTCTGGAGCGCTCAATGTTATTCCTTGACTGGAGGAATATTTTTACTTTGAATCCGGGTTCGAAAGAGAGACGAGTAGGCGACGAAGCCCTAAGTCACGTATCACGTGACTCATCTCATTATCTCAAGAAGGGCTTGCATTCGCACTGAGGGATAGTAGAGACCGGAAATGAGGAGATCGTTTGAGACGGCTAGGAAAATTTTGAATAGTCAAGGACTCGGGTCAAGTTTGTAAACATTATTATTCATATAGTCACATCTCACCTCCCAAGCTCGATTAACTCAAGACTCTCATCTCATCCCGGTACATCGGGACCATGGGACAACAATCTAAACAACCTTGTAGGTCTTAAACGCCCTGGTTGGTAGCTTCTTCTCAAACATGATGTCGAGCTCTTCATAAGTACGTCCCACCGTCTCAGGAACACGGAAGTACGCCCAAACGAACGATATGAGCGACAATCCACCTGAAACAATTAGCACAAGTCCCATAACACGAAAAGAAAAGTCAAACTCACCAAAGAAGAAACCCAATTTTCCCCTCATATTCGCCTGATCAGGATTAATCATATACGGAATCGCAACCGTCATCACAATCCCCATAACAGCCTGCACGGCCGTCGCAATCGCAATAGTCTTCGCCCTAACCTTCGTCGCAGACACCTCGCAAATAATCACAAAACACACTGGGCCGATCGTCAAATCATAGATACCGTTCCAGATAATCATGAAAACCGATTGGGTCCAGATGATGCCTGGACGATCGGAGTGGTGGGGTGCGCAATCGAGGAAGCCGATCAGGAACATCATTACGGTGAGGACGGCGATTCCGTAGATGTAGATGCGGCGACGGCCGACTTTCGAGAGGAACCAGGATGCGAGGGTCCCGACGAAACCCACGGCGAGGTAGCCGACGCCCATGTCGAAGGCTTTGTCTGTGGGGAGGCCGGCGACTGGAAGGAGAAGTCAGTCTAGTGTCAGACAGTGAAGGGAGCGACTTACGCTGGAAGAAGTAGGTTGCATATCCGACCAAATAGATACCACTGAAGACTTGGATGGTGTAAACTCCAACAGAGATTTCCGTTCGTCTGCGGTTGATGGGTTTGAAGCAATCCCAGTACGAAGGTCGTGCCTGTCTCCATCTCAAGCTCCAGACGGTCGGTCTCAATGATCATGGCTAAAGTCGGCTTGACATCAAACCCCTGACATCAAACCCCGCAGAAGAAAGCTTCTTCAGTGATTTCTCAGCATCGTCAATTCGACCCTTTCTCACCAACCACCAAGGTGACTCGGGAGCAAACGGCATGCCGATAAGAATGACCAACGGCCAAAACCACTGTGCAGCAAAAGGAGTAGAGTAGGCCCAATGAGTATCAAGCTGTGAGGTTCCGGCGATGACTCCATTGGCGATCAGTTGCCCCATCACGAAACAGAGATTGATGAATGCCGTCAGAACACCACGGAGGGCGATAAGGCAGACCTCAGAAGCGTAAGCTGGTGCGATTGTCGCATAGCATCCGAGAATGAGGCCACCGAGAAGTTCGCCTGCAAGGAGGACGTTGAGAGATCGTGCGAAGAATTGGATGAAGATACAGCCTGCTGTGAGGACAACACAGGCGGCGAATGTCTGCCATTGTCAGAAACATCCATCTGAAATTGATGTGAGATGCGACCATACCTTCTTCCGCCCAAATCATTCCATTGGATATGCTGCTCCCAAGGCCCCCACACATTGTCCAATTGGATTTCCCATGCCCAACCCAGTCTGCCAAGCTGCACTGATAATGTAGTCCCCTTCGAACAGATACCCGAAGTCCTTCTGGAAAGCCGGAGTCGCGTACAAATTTCCTAGCAATTGAGGATCAAAGGCGGTCATGATTATACCGAGAGAGAAGATAGACCAGCCGACAGCACCCGGGTACAGCTTGACGGCCTCGAAGAATGTCATCTGGTGCTCAATCTCAGTCGCCTGACGGGCATCATCACCAATCTCCTTCGTGACGCCCTCGGCGACGTCCTTTGGTGGAGTCTCGACATCGGCATCTTTAATTAAGGAACCCATCGTGAGGTATCGCGTCGCGCTTCCGGACGGTTGGAGCAGAGGAGAAATCTCACCTTCAGGAGCAGACATCGCAGGGATATATCAGGTCGCGGTCGCATCCAATTGCTTGGACAACCACGGAGCTCTATCAATTCCAAGCATGGCCGTTGATAAGAGCAGGCATGGTTGACAAGAAATGTTCTGATCGTGAATGGCCGTGTGAGAAAAGCTGCACGATAACACCGGCGAAGTGGAGATGTTCGGCATACTGTCCACTTTCACCGGCAGCACCGTTGCAACTTGCTATCGCCATGGCCAATTGGAATCTTGCCCGCTGAGCGTTCTCCGGAATGTGCCATATTGGGGTTCTCCAGGGCCATGGATCGTATCTTTGGGAGAGCTAGTGGAGTGAAGTTTAATATCGATGTGAAGGTTGGAGAAGTGGTTGGTGGATGTGTAGCAAACGGCGGTTATTGGACAATGTGGCATGATCATGGAAGAAGCTGTCAAGCACGCTCATGTTGAAATGGATTTCCTGACAACCATTTTGAGGTTCATGGCCAATTGAGGATGCGAGGGGTGACCTTGCATGCCCTGTATCGAATCATGGCGAGCGAGAGCTTGTGAACTAAGTAAAGGACCCAGGTTCCAGATCATGGATTAAAAAACACACACAAAAGGGTTAGATTTCAACTTCTGACAATAGAGTTTATATGCAAAAAGAAGAAAGAGAAAAGAAATGCGAAGAGCAAAGGAGTGCTGAGCCAGACCCTGAAGGGAGCACATTTCACATGACTGAGGACCACTTAGTGTAACCTTACACATTATTCGTCCTTGCTGAAGCTTCGGATGAAAACAACATCGTTTTCGTCTCCCATACACATTTTGGACTCATCGGAGACTACGATACTTCCTCCATCCAGACTGCTGCGTTCAGAGGAAATCGTCAGTTGCCTCTTGTTCAGCCGTTCAAAGCCACATTGTGGCGCAGCGTCTTCACACTTCACTTGCCAGCGCGTACCTCCTTCCTCTCAACTCAACGGCTTCCTTCTCTCTCAACTGCTTTCCATGCTTTCTCAGCTCTGGAAATGCATCGGATACCATGCCCATTCGATTCCCGTCCCTCTCATATACACCATGCTCTGATGACAGATGGCTGAAGCTGTTGGTTTGGCACTCGGCGTCGCAGCCTTGTACTCCGCTTGTGTAGATGTTTTCGACGTCGTTGTCTCTGCGAAAGACTGTAGCAAGGAGCACGAGGAATTGTCTGCTCTGGTAAGAACATTGGATTGCTGAGAAGCCTCGACTTCATCGCTAATCAAAAGGTCGTTCCTAGCTTGGTCTGCAGCGGCTACGGTTCGAGTTTTGGGGAGAGTCTGTCGGCTTACCATCTGGACGATTCGATCACGAACCTACCATACCATACAACACCCATCTTGACCTCCCACAGGTCCGACCCGATGTTGAGCGAGCTTTGGAAAACATTCGACAACTTCTGGACAGCGTGGCTGCGATTGATGGGAAATATGGCGTCACACCGGGTATGGTCTCTGATGAAGGTCTCACCACTCTTCGTGGGACTCGGATCTTCCAGAAGTCATTTGAGAGATTGAAAAGTCGAGTTCGGAAAGGACAGAAACAAAAGTCAACAAGAAGAACAACGATATGGGCCTTACGCGACGCTACCAAGTTCAAGGATACGATCACTCGCCTTACAGCCTTCTTGGACGGCTTGCATCAGGTCACAACTTCTCTCGGCTTAGTCCAGCAGCGTTTCGAAGCACTTCGAGTCCATGAAGCAATCAATACAATTACGAATGAAGAGGATCTGGATCTCCTCATCGAGGCCGCTTCACATCACTCTTCATCTTCCATCCACAGGACTGTTTCAGATGCTGCCAGCAAGAGACTCTCTATGGTGACCGTATCGATGGTAGACGCCGAGAGGGCCACTCATCCTCGCAGCAATGCATCAACGTACTCATTCTACACGGCCAAAACAAAGCCATCTGAGCATGTCCTTGAGACTTTGGACGAGATGGATATTGACGACTCCGTGTCCGACAAGATCATGAATACTCGGTCATGTGCGGAATGCGAAGATTCTATGATTCCATGCTCTACTGCCGAAGGGACAAAGGCATGCTCAAACTGCATTGAGACGCACAAGCAATGCAGTTTCGATCTAGACGGAACGGTCTCCTTTGGTTCCGATATGGATACCTCGGATGACCTCAGCACACCCGCGTCGTCAAGATTCACACCGCAACACGAACGATGGCTCGCCGAAACAATAGCAAGGTCACGATCAGCGCCAAGGTTACTGAGCTTCAAAACTGGTGATGCCAATCATGGTGATGCGGTGTCTGAGATCAACGATTCAGATCTTTATTACTGGATCGACAACGGCCCTAAATTGGTTGTCCAAGCACATAACAGCACTTCGGTTGCCAAGAGGATGTTCCATGAGCTGAAACTCATTCGCAAGGCTCATGTTCCATTCGTCAGTGCAACGCCTGTTGCGGACGACCTTGGAAGAATATTGGCCAGCATCGAAGGTCCTCCTGACACGGCTTATGAAGGCGGCATCTTTTGGATTCTGGTGACGGCATCGCAAAAGAATCCACCTGGCGCCCCCACCCTGCGTTTCCATACAAAGATATACCATCCTAATATCGATCCCAGAACCGGCGTCTTGTGTGCAGATTACGAACAGAAATGGAGCCCCTCGAAAGTTCCTCCTTCTTTGAGAGGTCACTTCGCGGAAAGTACAGCCCTATGGTCACAACGAACATCGCCAGACATGTGGTCATTACTTGCACTTCTCGTCGCGATTTGTGGACTACTTGCGTCTCCAAATGTTCAGGATCCACTTGTGCCCGAGATTGCACAAAAGTATGTCGAGGATCCCGAAGGCTTTTACGAAGCCGCGAAGATGTGGACGCAACGTTACGCCAGCAGTCCGAACAAACCGGACGAAGAGTCGCTTCGATTCCTCGATGGGGATGGAATCTCTGGTCCGGCCGGCTCAGAAAGCTCATCGGAAATGGTTCACATGGACTGTGATAGTGAGGTCCGAAATAACCCGGCTCCCATTCAAGAGTATTGGCGATGGAAATATGCGGACAAAGTTATCACCAACTCGGTCGAATTTCCAGCCTCCTCAAGTTCGTCGCGCGATCGCGTGCAGTCCGAAACCTCAACTGACAGCGAGCGACTACTAAAGACGATCGAAGACATCGTCGACTCTTTCCTCCATTATGATGCTCAACAAAATTGTCGTCTCAGGCAAGCTATCGGTGATCGTCTATCGGATATCGAACAATGGCGCATGGTTCGAGAACTTCGATTGGAACTGGAGAAAGGCTTGTTTCGAAGAGACCCAAATATGCCACTTACTATAATTTCATCTCCAAGGCCCATGGCAGAATCCGATATTCGAATCCAGATCGCAGGGAGAGTGCCATTCATTAAACAAGAAAACAATCCGCAATATTTTACATATGTCGGCTTGCTCAAGCGATCGTTCAACGAGAAGAGAAAACACGCATCATGGCGGCACACCAAGACTTCTTCCAAAAGTGGCAAGCCTCGCTCGTCTAGTGTACAGAGAGCAAGTTGGGGCAGTAGTGTGAATGGCAATCGGGCGTCGTGCTCTGCTCTGCGTTGGCAGAAGAAACGAAAAGTTTCCTCGTCAACCACTCGGTATGTTTCTGTGGAATTGCACAAGGCCGACAACAAAGATAAGGAAGGTTATTACGATTTCAGTTCCGACGACACGACGGACACTAAACATAAGGGAGGCTATTACAATTTCAGTTCCGACGACACGACGGACACTATACATAAGGGAGGTTATTACGATTGCAGTTCTGACGACATGACGGACACCGAAGCCATCACCGAACCCAAATCAATTGTACAATCATACCATTATCGTCCAAATTATCAATACAGCAGCCGGCACCCTCGCCTACAGCAAAATCCTTACCGCCATGGAGCCTCTTCAGGCGATTATAGCCATCAATATGGTGAATATTACACGAATCCCAAGAGTGATTATCGCACACATTTACCATACTCCCGCTCCCCTACGCCACCAACGTATGGATCTGCCGCACATGTACATCGCGAGGATCCTGAATATGACTTCGTGATGCACAACGGCAAAGTCCGGCAAAAGCCAAAACAAGTGGAGGAGTAAGTGACGATTGGCCCTGAGGAACAACAGAATGGCAATGGCTGACTCTTCGATCTATAGGGCTTCATATGAAGCTACCCCTCGTCGACGGCGCAATTCATCGTCAACGCCACCACCACGACCCAAGAGCAAGAAAGCTATTGCACCTCCACCAAAGGTAGTAGCGACCGAAGCGGATGTACGCAGGCATCGAATCCCACTCGGTTACTCAATTCGAAACTGGGACCCTAGCGAAGAACCAATTATGCTGCTCGGAAGCGTATTCGATGCAAACTCACTTGGAAAATGGATCTATGACTGGACAGTCTATCACCACGGTCCAGCGACCCCAATTACAGACATGGCAGGCGAGCTGTGGCTGCTTTTGCTCCAATTAGCAGGGAAGGTCAAGCGCGCCGAGGAATGTATGCCCCGAATACACGCCATCGAGAACCGGGAGATGGTCGACGACTTCATTGAATCCGGGGAAAGGCTCATGGAAAGGCTCAAGAGGCTCCTCAAATCTTGCGAGACGCCCATGTTAAAGGCCGGCAAGAAATCTGGCAAAGATTCGGCCCAACTTGACGAGAATGCTGGGACCGAGTTCGTTGACACCATCTTTGGCCAAGATAGGCAACTGGAAGCGACCGAGAAGTTTATGTCAAGTACTCGGTTGTGGAACCTCCGTTTCGATGCCAATTGTGAGGATATTCTACGCCGTTCTGGCCAGGGACCTTCATATTCCAAGGGCTCTCACTCTGAGGACAAGGGTCCTTCTTATGAGAAGGACAATGCCATTGAGGATGCTATTGTGCTGTTGCCTGTTGCTATTCGGACGGCTTTCGGGTTGGAGGATATCCCGGAATGATCTGACGTCGCATGGGCCCCACCACAAACCCCCTAATAAGCTGCTCTTAAGTCCTAGCAATCTAAGGACCTTCACAATGGCGACATCCCACCGTGCTACCATGTTCTAGCACCTTCACTCCGCTCTCGGGGCATCGGTCTCCGGGCACACTCGAGGCATCCAGAATGCCTATCGCGATAGCTCAACTCAAAGCAAAAAGACGGACGAGTGACAAGCAAACCTGCCCTCGCCGATTCAGAAGACAATTAGAACGGCAGTTTCAATACATGTAAGATTCTGCAGTCAGTTCTTGATCTCCAAAGCCAATCTGGCAGGCAGAAGTTTTCCACTGACAACGATGCTGGTAAACTCCCATTTATCCCAAGGCACGGTGAGATGAAGATGGAGTGGCAATATATATTTGATCTGTTTGCACTTTACTTCTTCTCGTCTCTTCTAGCACATATATCTCCTACGCAGGCTGTTTGCATTAGTGTCCTGCGTGGGATTAGCGCCAGTTATCGCTCTCTTCGGGGTTATTGGACTTTCGTATCCTCTTGCTTCCTCGTTCACAGCACAGGGGATGTCCCGTCTCTTCCAATACTCACGCCAAGGTAGAATCATTATTCATCTGTTGAATGCCTGAACCTGGTCTGAGTAGGCCTGGACACCGGTACTGAACATGTTCATCCAAGTCCATTAGATGTCGATCGCCGGGCGGAGTGAGGTGTTGAATCAACTCTGTACTCTTCGATATCGTTCAAAGCTTTTCTAGACCAACATGTTGTCATTTTAATATTTTTAGATTTGTGTTCCTTTCTTGATCCTCTGCTTTGGAAGGGAGTTTGGGAACTACATCAATGGAATAAAGGTGCGTTTGAGGTTGTGCACACCAAGAGGCTCGAGTGATGTCGAAGGTGTCGCTCTTCTTTGTACATCGAGGATGGTGGGGATAGCGTAATATATTCCTAACTACTCCTTGACGGAATCTTCACCTGGATTTTTGGAGATGGCCGAGTATGGGTGCACATTTGTGTTTCGTGCGAATTTCGAGGTCGTCTTCGTAATGTTATAATTGAGTTCGTGGCCGGCTGGGTTAAGACTATTTCACGACAACTCCATCCTCTTTACTTTTCTAACCTTTCATTACCACATTTCAATCGCTTCAACAACATTCTGCTTTATCCATGGATACTGGTACTGGAACCCGGCCGCCTTTACTTCTCAACGATCTCGGAGTGGGATGCACGATACATTTACCGCCGTGGGAGGCTCGCCTAGGCGAATGCTTTTGTGTTTGCTGTCCATCTCCTAGTCAACTGGAACATGGAGCATATCTTATCCAGTCATTGTCGTGGGTGTTGTGAAACCAGGATCTACTGGCGACGAAGCGGATGTCCATTTTTTACAAGTAAGGACTTTGACCGTCGGGACATGCTGCAGCTGACCTTGATAGTGCACTTCTGGGTGTATAACTAACGATGTCAAACGTTTCACTCCTCTTGGGATCAACTTCATCTTAAAGCTTAGACCCGAGGAGAACGCCAATGGACGAGCGCGATACTGGCTTGAAAACGGTAAACGCTTGAGCAAGGCTACCAAGGTTCGAGTGGACCACACCTTTGTCCTCCCTTTCGGCAGATTCCGGAACTTTGATGATACAGAAAGTGCGCTCGATTATCGACTCGACCCAGACTCTTATGATAGGCTTCTAGCTAGACGTGAACTTTCGGCCACCGAGATTCATCTTTTCGCACCCACAGCTCTACTCCGACACGGTAGACTGCATACACTCCAAGGTCCCAATGCTGGGCCATCCAGCTCCTCCGATTATGGTGGGGCGAATGGAGATGGGACACACGGACATCACACAGAGGGCAGACTTCTGGAACAAGCACACGAGAGCAAGAACGACCATTTCGTAGAAGAACATGAGGACTCCTCGGACAGTGACGATACGTACTTCGAGGCTGAGTGTGAGAGCTCGAGCTCAAACGAGCTTCCTCTTCGTCGAATCCCTCCCGTGCCTGCCACACTGACATTGACCGCGCCTGCTACCAATGCTCAAGGGCGACGAGAGTCAAATGATCAGTCTCTTATTGCTGGTAAGTTCTAGAGCTCGGATTGGGCTTAATGCTAACTCATATCCAGGATGCCGATCTTTCTGGGCAGATTAGCACTCAAATCTCAAGTTTTACATTCTGTGACTGCGCATCGAGTGATTTAATTTCTGATTTTCTGTTCATGTCTTCGTAAAACGTTCCACCAGCATCGCATGTCAGTATGTACGTTTACCTTTCACCGTAGCCTCTTGCAAGTTGCTTCATCTCATACGCCTTGCGCTGTTCTGCGAGCTCTTCGTGAAACTCTCCAGTTTTCCGTACAATGGTATCCAGATGGTCAGCATTCAGCTTCTTGCGTTCAGCTCGAGCCAGACCAAGGGCCGCAGAAACAATGTTTCGAATCTGGCGACCATTGAACTTCGAGCTTCGACTCTCAATCTTGATCCAAGCCCTGAGATCGTCCCAGTCCTCGATATTGTCGTCGTCTTTGACCTGCTTGAGGAAGATGGTGTAAATCTCGGAGATCTGAGTCTCGTCAAAGTTCTGGTATTTGACAGCGAGATGAACTCTGGATTGTACTGCCACATCGAAAGAGTTGATTCGATTTGTCGTCAGAATGAGGATACCCTCGTAGTATTCGAGAACGCGAAGCAGGACGGAGACGAGTGCGTTCTTCTCTAGGTTAGTCTCTCCTTGTCCACGGCTGTTAAGAAAGACATCTGCTTCGTCGATGAGCATTACTGCCTCCCAGTCTGTCGCGAGGTTGAAGAATCTCCGTAGATTCTTCTCGGCTGTTCGCGAATTGACGCCGATATCAGAGACACCGATCGAGAACAGTGGCTTCCCTGTGGACTTTGCAACGCTTTCTGCTGTCAATGTCTTTCCTACTCCTGGAGGTCCTACAATATTCATCAGTTCTCGATCCCATCATATTGTATGCACTGGCTTACCGTGGAACAGCAGCACCAATCCTTTGCCCTTGTCTTCAACTAGGTCATCAAGACCTTTCCCATCACGTTTCTTCCCTTTCTCGTGATTGACCACCAAGTCCTTGATAAGCTTCTTTGTCTTTTCATTCAACGAAAGTTTGTGATCGAAAGCATCTGCTTCAGGATTAATCACTGCAGTCTTCACTTCCTCGACTTGCAACTGAGCCCATTGTCCGGGGCGCATGGCGTAGCCCATGACACGCGGAGGGCAGATCAGAAGTTGGTCCTCCTCCCACTTGTCCAGCGGAACGGAGGCCTTGACTTTGTCGTAGTCAAACTTGAGAGTTTTACGTAAGATATCGTTCTTCTGACAGGTTGAGCATCCGCATTCGCTTTCGCGGATGGAGGGTTCCAATGGTCCTAGCGGGACGTTGATTGAGGCGTGCTGGACGTAGGCCTCGAAGTCTACCATGACAGTACCTTTAACCTGCAACCCCACAGTCAGTGGTGAGTTATTGGCATGGGGAAATTCAACATACCTGAGTCTTCTTGGTCGATGGTGTTTTGAAAATCGGGGGCTCGGAAGAGAACTCGTCCCAGTAATCGCCACTCATACCATCTGCACCATAGCCTCCAGGAGTGGGCGACTCTTCACCGGGCGTAGCTTGCGCCGAAATACCTCTTCCACGAGAAAGCGCCAAGCCATTGTAATCGAACATTCTCGATCCCTTTGGAGCAACGCAAATCTCTCTGAACCTCTTCCCTCTTTCGATCAACGCCGGCTTCAACTGCACTTCCCAACCCGCATCAGTTCCCGGCTCACGATAAAAGTTCACTGGATAGATGTTCAATGAGTTGATGAAACGAGTGCCTGAGAAGTACTCGATGTGAAACTCGAACGGCTTTCGGTCAAAGTACGCTCCATCCCAATCATAAGACCAACAAATCACCGTCCATGGAGCAGGTTTTCGCCGTCGATTGCTTTCCATCAACGGCCAGCCGTAGCGGAGACAATCTTGGACGATGAACAGCTGATCTCGGTCGAGGAACGGTCTGGATATGACCATCTCACCTGGTGGGAAGAGCGTCCAAACAGTCTCGTAGGTGATCTTGCCATTCCTCAAATTGGCGCTTCGACTGCGAAAGTAGGTGTCGAGTTTTGGATCTCCAGAGTTTGTCGACATTATCTGCATCATCGCTCTCAGATTCTCGAGGTCTTGCTTCTCTTCCGCGTCTTCGGTCTCCTTTGCAGCCTCTTTTTCAAGAAGATCCCAATTGTAGATCAACATCGGGTATGGCGAGACGAATATCGGATCTTCGATGTCTAGATCATGCTCTGGGAAATGGGGAAGCAAACGGCGGAAGAGAGAGCACATTCTTGGACCGAACACCACTTCCGGAGGATCGGCATCTTTGCCTCGGAACTTCCGATAAGTGAAGGCGTATTCGACCTTAGCTGTCTTTTTCTTAGTTTTCTGTTCGTTCTTGTCGACGTCTTCTTCTGGCACGTCGTCCCATCGACCGTCTCCTACCTCCTCCCAGTATGTGATTCTGTACTGAAGAGGTTTGCCATCTTTGTCAGTCGGTTCTTTTTTGTCTTTCGCCTAGAACTAGTCAGCCCTAGACTTGAAGAGAAAAATGAGGTGCGAGAATGAAAATGTCGGGCATCACGTAGATACTTACTGAGGAGCGTGCTCGCGATCGAGAACCGCTGCGTTCGCTGCCACTGCCAGACCTAGATCTAGAACCAGACCTGGACTTCTATTTTGAAGGCATCAGTACGATTTTGCCATTCATCCCAAGAATGATGCTTACCTTGCGACCTCTCCTTCTTCCGTTTGACAGTCGCGCTTCCAGCTCTCGATTCCTTCTTTCGAGAAGTTCAGTATACTTCCGGTGCTGTTCACGAAGATAGTTCAGCTCCTGATGGAATGCAACGGGACCTGGAATAAATCCTGGAGGAGGTCCGGGTAGTGGTGGAGGCCCCATGAGCATTCCTGGTGGTGGCGGAGGAGGTCCTGGGGGAGAGATAGGAGAAAATGGCGCGGCAGGATTCTCTGGCAGTGGAGCACCATTCACTGCTGGTGCAGGCTCCGCGGGAGTTGGAACTTCGTCTTTCTCCGCCATAATCGAATTTTGGAAGCGGAAGAGGAACTTGATGGGCGAGGCTCTGGTCCCATTCCAGTATTTATTAACTCGATGTTGTGCTGACCACCAATGAGCACCGAGTTGCCTGGACTTTTGGCCCCCATACACAGCCCCACTGCATCCTGGTCAACATCAAAGGATGCAGAACACCCTGCTCAATATCGAATTCTGAGAGGTCAGATCCAGTTGCTGCGTTGCTCTTGCAATAAACAGGTTTCAGCAGTGTCCGCAGATGGCCTAGCCTGTAGTCAAGACGTCTTGGTAAGTGCGGTATCGATCCACGTCCTCGATACGCTCGCCAGATATTCAGAATCTGGTTGGTCTGTGGTGCCAAGAGCCCACCCTTTTGAGGCTCAGCCCTCTTCGTGTAAGATGGGTGGTACAAGCCGCGCACCCCGCATGCATCCATGTTCATTCGTCTGTTCGTACTCGGGGACCAATAAAAACTAGCAATTCCGCCCTTCGTTTCCTCTTTCAGAAGGGGTACATGATGACCATGTCAGCATTGGGGGCCAAAACCACACCAGAGCCGGAACAAATATCCGTCCGCGAGAACAAAAGTCTGGATCGTCCCGTCCCGGTGTTGGCTGAAGAATTGAACTTCATTCTACAATGCGCTCTTTGTTTTGGCGGGGAAGAGAACAATGATGGAGAACGGTCGTGATGAGAAGGCAGACGGCCTCCCAAATGAAACGGAAGAATGGTTCCCCACGAAAAGCTCCAAGTATGTCACCATGCATGTTTCTCGCGTGAATTTTAATATTTGTTCCCATAAAGGGTGTCGAATCATGTTCTACAAATGGCTGATACGAAGCAACACCAGGCAAGACCTAGAGGAGGTTCGAAGCGGCCGAGATGACTTCCGAACTTGGATTCTAGCCAATGTCAACGAGACAAAGGGCGACAAGAAAGGCGAGCAATCTAAAGGACTGCCTACCATCCAGGAAGCTTTGTCCAATTCATCATCATACGAGGCATCATACAACTTCGTCGAACCATTTTCGACAATAAATGCCCTCAGCAGCGCGGTACGAGCTCGGTCTAACCTCTCCCAGAAAAGATCTCACGGGATTCGGAGACTTGGTCACGGTGTCCAGAAATTTGCGGTGACTTTCCTGCAGTGGTTGCATGCCTTCAAGGGCGTTGTTGACATCGCGGGGTCGGCCGACCCTGGCTTGGTAGGGGTAGCTTACGAGACTTTAAATATTTTATTCACGGTGGGTCTTTTTACAGTTCTTCCACCTGATGGCAAAAGAAATAACGTTTCCAAGGTGGTCGCGGTGAAACAGAAAGTGGAGGACGAACTCACAGACACCCTTGAGGACATCAAGGAGTACCTCCCGAGCATGATTGTGTACGAACAAATCTATCGCAATGAGGTCCTGGGCAGAAAGATTGCGGCTGTCTACAAAGGCGTCATATATTTCTCTAGGGAGACTGCTAAATATTACATCGCCAATCATGGGATCAGTGAGACTCAACCCAGCAGCAATGTCCATTTTCGGCTAGCTGACAGACATGGCAGAGAGGTGGGGGAGATCCTTAGGTGGTAAGCAGGGGTTCTACGCTCCGAATTCGAACTTCAAGAAGGACCTGCTTGCTGTGAAGAATCAATGCGAAGTTCTGCTTAGCGTCAATGTCGACAAACTGAAGAAGCTTGCCGAAGGTTCGTCAACATCAAACCAAGATTCGTACTCACTAATCTGTATACCATACAGACCAAAAGAAACAGTTAGACAGTATATCTTCCCTTTCGAATAAGCATAAAATTGACACGGCTAATCGCTCTACCCGATGTAGAACTCCTCGCAGCAGCTTCACATGAGAGATTGGTCAAGTTCCGTGGATATCTAGCTCAGTCTCCTTCCCAAGACACGGACCTCAAGAGCTCACTTGCGAGCTACACCGGTATTCTTCAAAGCTTCACTATGGATGAACGAGTAGAGCAGCTATCGTCCGAGGAGCTACTGTCGTCATCTAAAGAAGTGAAGTCTTGGTCCGAAAGCAACATCTCACAGCTTCTCATCGTTGCTGGACGGAACGAACCCAGCACGTTGGAGCGAGACGATCTTTCATGGCTCTCGCCCGCCGCCATGGGCATCGTACAGCAGCTGAGAGACAATGGGGAGACCGTGGTCTACTACTTGTGTCAAGAATCCTCCTGGCAATCGAAAGAGCTTTTACCACAGGAGATTTTAGCCAGCATCCTATACCAGATCTTACAGAAGGAGCCTCAAGTCTTACAAGACGACTCGTATGCATTTTTATCGGCACAGTTTGAGGAGAAAGATATCCGAATGCTAGACTTGGATGTTCTTGTGGATGCCATGGTCCAAGTCCTACGTCTCCCGAGACACTCCAAACGCATTTACATTGTTCTCGACAGGATTGATAGATGCAAAGAGGAAAGCGTGAGGAAAGTAGGCTTCCTGATGTCGTTGTTGAAGCTTGTTGCTAGAACAAAAGGCTTCTACGTCAAAGTCTTGGTGATCATCAACAAGTTGTATTGGCAAACTCTTGATAAAGATTGGAAAGCCCTCGAGGCATCCGAATTCTACGGTTCAGACAAAATACAACTCTTCCAGAGAGATCAACAGATGGTATGTACGATCAGAAGAGCCTCGTACTATCATTTGGCTTATAATTTCTGTGAACATAGCACCCCGATAGGTGGTGATGTGTCCGCCAGTCTTCGCGTCGTCTATTCAACAAAAGTTCTACATCCTCGCTCGTCCTTCTCATGCGCCAAACTTCTCCAATCGCCCCTTTTTTCGCCTCGGCGCAAACTTCACCCTCACACCTTTCGGCCCCGCTCTTGTCGCCCTCACATCCTCGATCCCCAGCAGGGGATCAATGACATCCAGATCCGTCTCGCCATCAGGCAACAACTCATAAGTTGCGACGAGATGTAGAAACGCCATGTAGAGCCCCTGGTTCGCAACATGACTCGCAACACACATCCTCCCGCCATACCCGAATGTATAATGACTCGGCGGATTCTTCTCTAACCATCTTTCGGGAAGAAAGGTATTCGGATTCGGGAAAGGAATTGGATCGCGGTTGCAGGACCAGGAGTTGAGGAATACCATTGTGTCTTTCGGGATGACGGTTCCTTCCCATAACGCGTCGGTAGAGGTGGATTTTGGTAGTGCAAGGCGGAGGGGAGTGTAATAGCGCATGATCTCCTTCGTGAAGGCCATGATGTAGTCTATTTGTGGTGTTCCGGGGGCGAGGGGGTCGGAAGGGTCGATGCCGGAGGTGAGGATGGAGTTGTATGCGAGGGCTTGGATGTCGGGACGATGAGCGAGGAGGAGGATTCCCCATCCAATCGTTGGAGTTGTAGTTTCTGCTCCCTGTTTGCGTTCAGTATTAATACATAATCATATTTCGAGCTACATACGGCCATCATGCTCAAGCTGATGCTGATGAGCTCTTCTTCTGTCAAGCTACTAGCTTCAGGATCCTTCAATACCCCTCCTTGGATGCAGGGATTGTCTGTTCCTTCCTCGATCCTTTGTTTGAGCTTTTCTAAGAGGACTTTATTGTACCTTTTTTCGAATCAGCATTTCAGTCATCAATTTCATGAGTACAGTGAGGCTTACTTCAATCTTCTCCTTCCAATATCTCTTCCGTACGCGGGACCTGGACTGATGCGCAAAGTCTCCTTGATCGAGTCCAGAATACGTAAGGCAGGGATGTAGTTACTGTAATTCATGCCTACTGATCTCAACTTGCCGATCTCGGTTTCGATGTGGATGACTTCTTGGAGCAGGGGTGAAGACTGCAAAGCCTTTGTTGAGTCCGCACTATCGAAGAAGTCAGTCACCATCCTATATGCAAACAGTTTGTTCCCACCGGAAGCCATAGTTGAGAGTCAAACTAAGATTCAAAGACAGGCGATGAGTAATCTCTGTTGGATCGATGGCGAAAGCCCCGCCTTTGCCTTCTTCATACAGGTTGCGGATGAATTCTGTGACCTCGAGATTGAGAATCTGCGAGGAAGATCAGCGATGACGGGAGAAGATTCAAGAATGAAAATGGCTGACAGGCAAATAACTCTCAGTCTTAGAGCGGTTCAGGGCAGTTGCAGCCGCCTTTCTCCTCCGCTTGCAGCTGTCGTCCCAAGGTGATGTGCCGATGCTGAGCACATTCTTGCTCACAATCTACCACATTTCGTCAGTGGGCGTTCTTACATACACGATATTCAGGGAGGTTTACTTTGTGAAAGACATGGAAAACGGGTCTTGAGTTCAAAGCCGATGTCTGCGTCAGAAATAGGTTCTTTGCTGCTGCTGCCGAGTTGACGATCACAATAGGAACATTTCCCAGCTGGACCTGGAATACGGGACCATACTTCTGAGCCCAGAGCCGATACTGTTCGGAGGCTGAGATGCCATGGAGCTGAAAGATTTATCAGCTTTGAAATTTTTGAAGTGATGAGGGGCAATGCACTTGGCGAAGGTTTCCAACAACGGGAAGACCGCGGGGTCCCTTCAAACCTTTGACACGAGCTCTGTATCTTTCGAGTTCGTTCAAGAGGAAGTAAATAATAGGTAGCAGGATTGATGCCGCGAGCGGCCAGACAAGCAAGTACCGTGATTCCAAGATTGCCGTCATGCTAGAGATCGAAGCAAATCGCGAGTGGGCGAGGTGAGGAGTGAAAGCTGTTCTGGGAAGGTAGTGTCGTCCACATGCCAGACATACATCTCAACAAGACGGAAGAGCATGCTCATATAAACTCACACCTGTGTGTCCTAAAGATAACAGGATCATACTAGTAGTTACAAGGTGGGGTTGACCTGACAGACAGAATCACATCATGCGAAGCTAATATTTCGCAACCATTCGACCCCTGGACTATATTTGGGTGCCTCAAACATGCATGCATTGCTAGTAGAGTTCTTGGCATGGGTAGAGGATACTGCAAGGACGGGATGTATCAGCCGATAGTGCAGCAGCGTAGACTTCGCAAGTCCGCAACCTCAAGCCGCAAGCGGTACTTTGTTGGGTTATCAATTTTGGCACTCAAATCCGACTCCTTGGATATGTTAGCATGGACTTAATCTGATCGCTGTTCGATTCTGGCACTTCACTTGGCAATTCAAGTTTTGATTGATAAAAATTGTGTGTAATTTCTCCGAACACCGTAGGCTTTCATGTAACGAACTATGCATCTCGAGTCTCGAATATATCTAGAAAATCAAACACTTCACCTCTACGTGGTTCAAGACAAACTTCTCTTCCCAACTTGAAAGTCCTCTCGAAACTTGAGCCTCACCCTCAAAGCGCATATCTGAAGCCCGGATTAAGCTCCATGCCAGCAACCTGCCTGATCTCCCCCTTGTCTAGTTTCTTGTTGATCTTTGCGTAATACTGCCTCTGCGTTAGACAGACTAGAATGAACACTCCCTGAGTGACTGCCACTGTAATTAATGCCGGCTTGTAAATCGGTGCATCTTGAGCTCTGAACACTGCCGAGGAGATGATTCCTGCCAAGTTCTGGCCCATGAAGAGTAGCCCGAGAGTTGTTGCACGACCGGTCGTTGTGTGGGTATTGGATGCAACCCAAGCAGGGACCAAAATACCAGGCGTGAAAGTTCCGAATGTGATGAGATACGTGATGAAGTATCCCACTTTCACATGGTGGACAAGATCAAGTGTTCCCAGCAGCACAAACCCGATGAGCGAGACGAGAAGAGCTCCCGCGGAAAATGTGGCACGCTGCTGGAAATAATCCGAAAGCCATGAAGTAGTCAATTGGATGAAGGCTGCAGTGAGATTGGGACCAACGGTGTACAGGTTAGCCTTTGCGGTGTCGATCGTGAGGCGTTTCACTATTGTCTGTAGAGTCGTGAGTATCTTGAACATAGGACAAGGAGATATAATGGCTTACAGGTAGGAAGTTGGAACTGCTGTTGCTACCGATACCATACATCAGAGCCATGAACCCGAAAGTCCACATTTTCCAGTCCTTAAATTCTTTGACGGCATCGGCCCAGATGAATCCCCTCTCATGGGACGTATCTTGATCGAGTCGTGACTGTGACAGCTTTGCCTCCTCTCCTGTAAACCATCTTGATGTGCGAACACTGCGGGGTAGCCAGAAGAAGTTGAAAATGGAGATCCCTACTGTCAGCGCTCCTTCGATCAGAAATAGATATTGCCAGCCCTTCCGCTATTAGACTCTCGAAGTTCGTCAAAGATATTGTGATTGCATACCTTCAGTTCCTTATGCCACTGGAAAACACTGTAGGCGATGATGCCGCTGACAGCACCAGCAATGAAGCCCATCATACCAAAGGCAGAGATCCTCAAAGCCAATTCCTTCCTTGTATAGAATAGAGAGCAGTAGAACATCGCACAAGGAAGGAATCCAGCCTCAACTGCTCCCATCAAGATACGACAAGCCAATATCCCGCCGAAGTTTGTTGCTGCAGCTGAAGCCATTGCTAATGTACCCCAGGCTCCCATGATGAGGGGCATCACAACCGCCGGATTGAAACGCTTCGCTGACATGGTCGCTGGAACATTGAAAAGGCCATATGGGATGTAAAAGAGGATCAGGAGGAGTGAGAACTGGTTCCCAACGAGACCAAGGTCCGCCTCGAGACCGCCTGTCTTCGCATTTCCGAGATTCGCTCGATCAAGTGTATGAGTGAAGTATGCGAGCACTGCAAAGAAATTAGAGGAGATGGTAAATGAGATACAAAGGTGCAACATACTCAAAGGAGGCATCAAAACCAGATCCAACTTTCGCACGAGCTTCTTTTCCGCAGCGGACTTGACAGTTAGAGAGGCTTCTGACAACGAATGAACGCTTGCCGCAACTTCTTTACTTGCTTCCGACATTTTCAACCTTTGCGTAAGAAGAAAACGAAGGTGGCGGGTCTTCTAGAGTAGTTCTTTAAAGATACACGTTGAGATGCTCAAAAATTTAAAGTACTTGAGAAGTCCAAACTCTGAAAGTCTGTTTGACGAGGCAATCGCTGGACATCCAGTCTAGACCAGCGGATAATACCGATACAAATGGTTCCTGCATACTTCTCTCGCATTTCTTATCGCGTCTTTTCAGCTATGAATTTGACATCGTGATTGCTTCCAGGTCTGACCCACAAATATGGAGGCAGACTCGGCCACTTCACCTGCGGCATGATAGCAGATGCACCCGGGTAGCAAAAACAGAGAAACAGAATGGTACCGAGTCTCCACTGCAGAATGATAATTCCAAGAATCAATCCGTGCCGCAACAAAATGTATCAGATCCATGCTCCAGAACGGTTGTTGACATCCGAAAAATAAGTCCGCTGACAAAAGACCCCATCTTCGAGGGCTTGTGGGAAGCACCAAGACGGAACTCGGCACCGAGTTGAGGACGAAAAGCGACGCAAAAGGGAGGGAGACTTGGTTGAATTTAAAGTGAAGCCTGGTGATAAAGGCATGGGCCCGTGACTGGAAGTGAAAGTGGGAGATCGGGCCTCTAAATACTCGGAGAGTGGGATGGTTCAGGGGCTTGGCACTGACGAAAGGCTCGCTACCCCTGAAGCCCCGCCCTAACCGAGACTCCTGCAACCCTATCTTAACACCTCAGGCTTGGGTTTTGCGGGGTCTTTGGAAGACGTGATTCTGGAGTCGTATTTTGCAACTGGCGGGAATAATTCCCATGATAGAGTCTCGGAAATATGGTTTATGCAATACATAGACTTCTTGCATTTGCATTATCAATCGGTGGAGCATGGGGTGTGAAGGTAAAGAAGCTTCTTTTCCACGCAGAAGTGGGATACTCGTTGGCGGATGAGAAGAATATGCTCTTATTCCATTTGAATTCTCTCCAGTGTAACTTCAACTAGACTTTTAAGAAGTATGCCTTCTTCAACTGCTGACGTCGACCAGACAAAGTCCCCTCTTCTGGACGACTCTGGATCTGCCCAATCGCAGGCGGTCATTGTCTCAACACCAGAAACTTACCCAGTGGGCTGGTTCAGAAGATGGCGTCTGGTCCTCCTCGCACTTACAATTGGAACCATCAGCGTCCCACTCTCCTTTCTTCAATCATCCGAGATACCGATCGACCCAACAGATTATTCCGCTCGAACGAAGCATGTTTTGTCTACCACACCTCTCATAGACGGCCACAATGATTTACCACATCTCATACGAATAGAGCTTTACGGCAAGATGTATGATGGAACTTTCAACTTCAACGACAAATTACTTGGGCATACCGATGTTCAGAGAATGAGGAAAGGTCAGATGGGTGGGCAGTTCCGGAGTGTATTCGTTGAGTGCGGAGAGCCGAGTGTTGGGATTGATGACCCCTCGGTAAGTTCAACCTCAGAGAACTTTGAACATGAACTAACCACTGTAAGTTGGTGGTTCGAGATACTTTGGAGCAGATTGACATTGCAAGACGGTTCATTGAAGAGTAAGATCAACCCCCCCCCCCCAATCGGCCACCCCCCCATATCGGCCACCTCGCTTATTTCATGCCACTCTACTTTGAACCACCATAACTTTTTTATTCTTCTATCTCTATATAAGATAATGTAGACTTACTATCTGTAGATACATTAGAGTCTTCTGCCTTAATTTGGCGATCTCCAGCTTCAATTTGAGCTTTCCTAATAGCTCTAATCCCTGTAAACTTGGAATTTGGACTAGTTTTTACCTTGCGCCGTTTCCTAGGCACTAATTGTTCTACCTTAGCTTCTAATTGTTTAATTTGAAGCTCCTACTGGGCAATAACAAAATCCTTCTCATTTATGCCCTTTATAACCTTCCTAAATAGTACTCTGCAAGTTATAGAGTTAATATCTCTAAGTCTCGTGATCTAACGAGTTTATTTCCTCACATTCTCACTCTTTTAAGGGGTTTCCCAAGCAATAAATAATCTATCTAAGTTCTAATCAAGTATAAGTTTCTTTCTTAAAGTTTGCTTAGTTTCTTTAATTTGATTATTATTATTTTCAAGCAATAATCGATTTATTAAAGGTTTAGTCATACAAACCGGCTATAATATTAAAGCTTGCTACTTTGATTTGATATTAATTACTGTTAAATTACTCTTTCGAGCTTTCTGATAGTAATTCAAGAAATTCCGCTTTCCGAGAGGTATAAAATCAATCAAAAGAGATAAAAAACTAAGCTGTTTTCGGTAGGCTCGCTTCAAAGGACCGAATACCAATAAATCGAGTAGTTAGAGCACATGTAAAGTGTATGCAAATAGAAATAAGAGGTAGATATTATTCGAATAGCACTTTCATATAAACTCCGTTGTCTCATAGCTTCCATGGCCGTCCAGAATAAGAAGTCGAGCCTCTAATAAGTCACGTAGAGCCGTCTGAGGAATAAACACCTTATATAGCCATTCTAAGGCAGTGGCATCAGATATCTAGCCGTTTTCGGTGATAATGAACTTTTAACCTTTAAACTCCTTCAATTTGGTAGAAAACCATTGCTACTATACTAATTTGCCCTTGAATATCACAAGTGGGAGTAATGCAACCCCTATTGCGGAGATACACTCGATAAAAGATGTCTAAGCCTTAGAACCAAGTTGTTTTTTCTGAACGAAGCGTTTATAGATACTCCTAACCACTAATCCATTTTGTCCTTGGACTTCTATGATCCCAGCTTCGTTTATATTCCAACGGTTCTCGGCTTTAATGGCTTTAATAGCTAGAACTTCCAATTTTTGGAATTATGCTTTGATAATATCGGATGTAGCACTATTAACGCGTGCAGAGTCGATTTTGAATTGCTTTTTAGTCTTAAGAATAAGATTCCGTCGAATAAAACTAGCTATCTATCGTTTTCCAAGTGGTATTATATCTTTCCTAACAATTAAAATGCGCCCCGCAAAAGTCCTAATTTATACATGTGTAGGATTTTAGCCTAAAGCTTCCTGGACTAGAACCCAATCTGTGAGTCGCTGTTCTTGAACTGGGGAAAGCCTTTGATTAGGTTCTTGGGCTTCTTTTCGAGAAATGCGGCCACTGATTCTGTCCTGAAGTGTAGACCTTGGAACCCCCCAATCCAAGTGAGCCTTGCGTATAGACTTCCCTTCTACTATTTCCTTAAGTGCTCTTTGGACGTCTTCTTCGGTGTATAAGGGCTTCATCGTCGGTTCTTAGCGTCTGCAAAATTTGGAGTTAATCTATTAGAAGGCTATTAAGAAATAAATGTTTAAAGTGCGTGGGTGGGTGGGAGCGGTGAGCTAAGCGAGGTGGCCGACATGGGGGGGTGGCCGATTGGGGGGGGGGTTGATCTTATCCCACAGTGTTCCAGTACTGCAACACTCCACAATGTGCTCGTGAAGCCCATAAGAACAGTCGTATTGCCAGCATGATTGGGATTGAAGGTGGTCACCAAGTGGGAAGTGAGAAAACCCTGACCGCATGGAGATGATGCATGCTCATTTATCTGCTAGACTCCCTTGGAACAATTCGCTAGATGTACGATCTTGGTGCCAGATACATAACCACAACGCACAATTGTGACAATGCATTCGCAACAGCAGCTTCGACTGTGGCCGCGGGTGGCGAAGACAAGGGACTAACACCATTCGGTCATGAGTACGTGAAAGAAATGAACAGACTTGGCATGATGATTGACTTATCCCACGTCTCACATCAAACAATGAGAGATGTGTTGTCAATCTCAGAGGCACCAGTCATATTCTCTCACTCAGGCGCATACTCGATCCAAAAACACCTTCGTCACGCACCCGACGACGTGTTGAGAGGGATCAAGAGAAATGGAGGTATTGTTATGGCCGTCTTCGTGAATCGGTTCCTGAATATGAAGCATCCTGATGAGGCTACTATTCATGATGTTGTTGATCATATCTTTCACATTGCGGAAGTTGCTGGATGGGAGCATGTCGGCGTGGGGTCGGATTTCAGTGGTACCCCTGCAACTCCTATTGGACTCGAGGTAAATTACTCTCCAGTTGCACCCAAGGCAAAGACTGACTATGATAGGATGTTTCCACGTATCCAGATCTTGTCGCTCTTTTGATGGAGCGAGGTGCAACAGACGAGCAAGTCCGGATGTTCGCGGGCGAAAATATCCTTCGGGTGTGGGGTGAGATTGAGAGGCGAGGAAAAGAAACCCAAGCTCAAACTAAGCCGAATGAGGCTGTATGGGAGGAACGTATCAAAGGATGGGCGACTGGGTTTGCCAACTCGCCGTTCATATTCCGGTCTACTCGCGAGAAGAGAAAGGATATCAAGCGCACGGCTCACAACTTCAACGTAAACGCAGAGGGGTTACATAAACCTGAACATATGTAGGTAAATACAGATGTTGAAACTCCAAGAACTGTAAAATGAGGGCTTCATGGCGCGGTATTGTAGACGACGCCAGGAATATGACACGCTCCCTCCACTGAGTCTCCATCAACAAACTGTGCAACCTGTCCATCGGCACCGAATTGAGCAAGCTTTCCTCCTCCACTTTGGGAAGTCACATACTCAAGCCAGCCATTTTGAGGAAGCGAAGTTGGGTCCATTACGAAATCAAGAAAGAAATCCTGCATCTTTTCTGATGTCTGAATTTCCAGGTCCGTGATCTCTCCAGGTGCTATCGGGTAAGTACCGAATAGCATGTAGAGGTCAGAATAGTGGTAGGCTCCCAACCACGGGACTGGTGCTATGTTGCTGAAATTTCCTGCCCACTCGTAGCGGTATGTTGGAAGTCCAACCTCGTTGCGGAGAACGCTGGTATTGTGGGCCGCGCAAACGGTGTTCAACGTCTGCGTGTAGATCAACTGCTCAGATGGACCCGCTGTGTAATTATGGATGGGATAGGGAACAAGAGCTGACGCTTCTCGAGCTGTGGTGCCGATGATCTTTGGCAGCTGCGCAATTTGGCCGTCGAGGTACTTCTGGGTATAATTTGCGAACACGTACTTATTGTCGACTAACACTGTTAGGAAGATGTACCTCAAATAATAACGGACATGGACAGGATCTTACTTTGACGCGTAAAAGCGATTACTGGCTGAGATGTGTTGACGAGAGTGGAATTATCCTGGTACTGACCAACGAAGTCCTCGATTCGCGGCATCGGGACTCGTCGCATACATTCGAGCTCCAGGTCTGGGTCTGAGAAGTCGCAGCCCAATGACTTCGCCACAAAGGTAAAGTTTGTTCCGGCATAGTCTAAGTTTGATGCTCTTCCAATCGCGACTCCCGAGCTGGAGATTGAAGCACGAATTATTGGGTCTTGATACCATGCAAACAGATACTGGTCTGTCGCCCCCGAACCTGCTGATTGCCCCCAAAGCGTTATCTTGGACGGATCCCCTCCGAATGCACCGATGTTCTCAGCAACCCACTCTACTGCCTTTCTCTGATCTTGTAGAGCAAAGTTGGTGTTTCCGTTTAGTCCTCGGGCATTGGGATATCCAAAGATGTTAACACGATAGTTTGTTGTCACCACAATGTGTTGCTGTGAACGGTGCACCCAGTTCGCTGGCATTTGGGTCGGAATGTTGATCCCACCCGTAACATCCCCGCCGCCTGTCAGGAAGTGGATGACTGGAAGTTTCGAGTCTGGGGTAGCGGAAGCCGGCGTCCAGACAGCTAGTGTGAGGCAGTCTTCGGCAGAGTTCTGAGCAACAAGTCCAGCGAGGAGACTCTCGCCGTAGTTGACGATGAGGTTTCCAGTAATGTTGAGAGCCCAAGATGTCGGAATCGCGGAGACATACTGTGGACAGGACGGACCGAAAACCGTGGAGTCGTAGACCTTTGAGGAGTTTCCAAGTGGCTCTGGGGATGTCCATCGTCGATCGCCCACGGGTGGCTGTACAACGTCAGATATCGTATGAGTGGCCATACAAAGTTATAAAGGAGGATCATTCACCTTCGCATATGGAATATACTTGAAATGTCTGACATCTGGGTAGGTATCGTTTAGATTGCCGATGAAAGTGCCAGTTCGAGTTTGAACAGTGAGATTCTCGCTCTTGGTCACATTGTGACCCGCCAAGCTGAGACTGGTGAGAGAAAGAACAATAATCAATATTTTCAACATATTGATGTTTATGGACAAATATCGAGTGTGAATGACACTACTCGAAGGTACTCGTCATATATCCAGAAGAGACAGAGGGGAATGGATATATACTTTGAGGTGTTGTGATCGGCCAAACCTTGGCATCCGGTTCAAGCCTTCCAACCAAATCCGCAACCTTACAAGATCAGTTCATCTCATAGTCAAATAATCGGCCCGAGTGAAAATGAAGTGCGTCTTTCTTAAATGCACGATAGCATCATCCCCACAACTTGCTGTGGCCCCCCCGCATTGGCGACTTGACCCCGCAGTTGGTGGCGGACCACCAGGACCTAGGAAGCATTCTTCCTTCACCGAAAATCAAGCTGGGTCCTTCGCACAGCGACGCAACATGGAGTTGTGGAATTAAGAACTAACTTCACCCTTGTGGCAAGAGTTCTCGGTCCCGAATCTCTTGGCGATTTTCCCGGCAAATATCTCCCAACCGAATCTGTTTCCTATTCTTTCTTCAGCTTAGCGATCCTTTTCTTCAACCCGAAAAGGAGCCTACGTCTTTGAG
>FJOG01000014.1:422802-488246 GCA_900073065.1 Phialocephala subalpina
AGAACATGTAGCACTAGCCACTTCAAAACAATGATCCATATATACCCATTTCCCATCCAGGATTAAACAGACATCGCTCGGTGCTTCCACCACACCAAAAATGTGGAAATAAATGTCCCGGAGCCTTCACTTACGAACTAACTTTTTGTATATCTACCTTCCAGTCTCAACCTCCGAGCTCGCACCCCCATGCCCTGCCACATGGCCAGCCGCCAGCTCTGACCTAGAGAACAACATCTCACCCCTCACCTCCCCAGCTGGCAACTCACTCATAGGTCTCATTCCCGTCGTCACAGCCGGTAGTTCTTTAGCTCCACCTCCTCTAACACCTCCCCCGCCTCCTCGCAGGCCGGGCATGGCTTCAACTTCGGGACCTCCTACCATATCTGGATATGATTGTTTTCTTTTCGTCTTCGGAAAAGGAAGATCAGGATGGCGAGGGCGAGAAGGACTGCGAGGCCAGCGCTAACTCCGATGCCGATTTTTCCGCCAGTGGAGAGACCACTGGACGGAGAGGAGGTTGAGGTGGGTGGCGGGTTTGAGGTGCTTGTCGAGGTTGAGGAAGTTGGTGTTCCGGAGGGTGAGGTGGAAGACTTGAGTGATGAAGAAGAGTCAGAAATGGAACTCGAGAATCGAGAAGATGTTGGTGAGGAAGACGATGATGGTGCAGATTTAGTCCCCGAAGGAGTCACCGGTACTGTCTCCGTCGACACCGAAACAAGCACGGTCGTCGTAGTCGAGGGAGGGGCAGATGAAGCGGGAGGAAGACTCACTGTCTCCGTCTTTACCGTAGTGAGGATATTCGACGTAGTCGAAGCTTGCCCCGTACTTGTTGTGGTAGCCTTTGCACTTGTTGGCGTCGTCGTAGCAAAATCCGCACTCCTCCACCGAATCCAAACAGCCCCCGCCGGTATCGTATTGCCACTAAACGTGAAAGTCATCGTCCCTCCATCAGCTGCTCCATCACCTGTATACGGTACGGTGGTCACCGTCGCAGCCCCCAACATCATCGTACAATACGTAGAATAATACCCCCATGCCCCATCCACCGCCGGTGTAGTCTGCGGACCAAACCCAGGCATACAACAAAACGCCGTCGTTTCTGCCGTCGTTCCCGACCCAGAACTCCCTGCGATATTCGAATTCCATCCGCTAGGACAGATGCCCGGAGAAAAGTAGACATGTTCATCGTGGTAGCCGTAAGCTCCGAATGTCGTTGCGATGGCAGCGCTTCCGAGTGGGTAGAGGGAGGGGAAACAGCTGTTTGCGATGGAGGAGAAGTACCGGGGGTAGACTAGAACGAATTAGTATGGGTATAGTATTCTCTTCCGAAAGTAGAGGCTGGAAGGATAGAATCCGTTCGGGAGCCTTTCCACAGCAAAATTGAGATGGCGTGATACAAGAAAGGGGAGGTTACTGTAAGGTGCTGCTGTCGAGGCTGCGGTGTCGGTGGAGACGGTTATACTGTTGCAGGCTCCCGGGGCAGTGAACGTTGTCGTTAACGGACCGAGCCGTAGATCTGCGGGGGTGGTCATTTTGAAGATTAATTGTGCTGAAACGAGTGGCGGCCTAACATGGGAAGGAAACTAGAGATAGGAGGAGCAAAGAGAGACTGGGGTTGAGGAAGCTCTTAAAGAAAATCGTATGTCTTCAACGAGGCTCTCGGGCGCACTCGAGATGCGGCCTGAGACATCATCACAAGCGCTTGTCGTGGTCGAAATCAAGGTCTCGTCGTAGTGCGAGTATGCTGTTGGACAATGAAAGCCATAGCAGATATTGCACTGGAAAGGGCATAACGGGAGATCTAAGCCCCCGAACTTATCGAGTCGTGAGGCTGTGAAGTTTTTCAGATACAAGAACATTGGACAATCGCTAAGTCAACAATGGTGTCATTGGCGAAGGCGTCCCGTCTTTGGACGCCACGAATGTAAATATAGATCCACCTCCGCACGAGGCTGGATCACAGAAACACCATTCATTCGACGTCGAAGCGGCCCATTAGGACGAAGCATCTCAAGGTACTGTCTCAGTAGAAAACATGGCGTACTGTAATTCGAGAAAGCGCAAAAGTGGTTTCATGTTGACAAAGAAATAAGTGAGGGATGGTGTTAAATTGTCTGAGAGCATGAGCCCACTGATCTCGGACTTTCGGGAGAAACAGACGCGCACAAGATTGTCCATTGTGATCTTTCGGAGACAAGAGAACTTGGCCTAAGAGGGTTTGATGTTGTTTTAGGTGCGACAGATGAAGAGGCTTTGTGTCGAAATTGTCGTCCTCGGGCAAAATTTCTCGAGACTGGACAGAGTGATATGGAAGTGCTCAATATGTAAGCATCGGACATGGAAACCATGAGGAGAAAATCGCATTCCACCCAACAGCCCCTTCTCTCTGTCTCTGGTAGACAATTAACACCTCCTTCTTTTATCTTGCAGCCTCCATCCTCGATGAGCACCCAATATCAATCTGTGCTGGCACAGATGATGATGCCAGGGTATATCTCCCAAACAGCCCGAGACCATTCATCAGGGTCACTGGGCAGGAGTAGATGGCTACCCACTCCATCGCCATCTGAAAAATGGTGTCTTTGGGCATCCCGTCGCACTGATCGAGGTCAAGCGATGTCTTGTATTCGATACAGTTCAAGTGTATTTTGTCATTGTAAGCACGCAAAAAAGAAACATCAACACCGCAGCTGACCCGAACAGATGTCAAGTAAGTTTCCAGGTGTTAGCAGGTCCGTAGCATCATCTGATACATACTCTGTCGATGACAAATATCTCGAACGCTGGATTTGGCTTCAATGGGAAGATCCCCCAAAGCCGAAGACCAAAAGTACTCGCTTCCATGTTCCTTGAGTCTACACTGTAACTTTTGGTACAGAAACCAACGTCAAGTTGCAGATGTTCTCTGATGCCACCCCGATGATGAGACCGGAAGCACTCAGTAAGTTACTACAGGAGGTAGGTTGGGAAGGACAGCAGTCCATCACTGATCTCGTAGAACCGCCTCAGATGAATCGTTCCGAGTACCCACCTCTCGGCTTGGAAGCTCCTTCCTCGAGATGTGACCCATCTCCGTCTGCTGATGGTAGGACGATAGCTCTCGGGCGCCAAGCGAAGAATATGATATGAACTAGGCAGCTGGAAATAGTCTGCAATGGTAGCCCATCTTATGCTAGTAGTCACATAGATATAATAATTGAAAACATACTTCTCTGAAAGAGGAACGCTCAAATATGCCACAAATATTTCAAAACATTGGATGCTATCCAAGTTCAAACAAAGAATAAAGCACAACTCCAACTTCTAAACCAAACCATCCAACAACCAAGTTGTATAAGCTCGTGAAGTACCAGAACAGACAAAAGGGTAAAAAAAAAAAGCAATGCAAGAAACCCGCGCTTCGAAATTGCAAGGAATACTAGTCACCCTCCTCCAATTCCGCATGTTTACTCCTCATATGCCTCTTCCAATTCTCCTTCCTCTTAAATCCCTTCGCCTGCCTACCAATCCTGCTATCCAAGTTCAAACAAAGAATAAAGCACAACTCCAACTTCTAAACCAAACCATCCAACAACCAAGTTGTATAAGCTCGTGAAGTACCAGAACAGACAAAAGGGTAAAAAAAAAAAGCAATGCAAGAAACCCGCGCTTCGAAATTGCAAGGAATACTAGTCACCCTCCTCCAATTCCGCATGTTTACTCCTCATATGCCTCTTCCAATTCTCCTTCCTCTTAAATCCCTTCGCCTGCCTACCAATCCAGCATGGTATTGAAGGGGGTGTGCGTGTGTAGGCAGAGGAGCTGGAGGCATTGGATGAGCTGGCTGGAGTGCCTGGACTTTTTGGAGATCCAGAGTCTGAAGCAGGTGGTGGGACTTGTGAAGCTGCCATCTCGTACGATGGAGTTGTCTCGCCCTGGAGGCTCGGGATTGGAGAGTGTGTTGCACTTGAAGAGACAGACATCGTAGCGGATGAATTATGGGTAGCGAATAACTGTCCGTTGGGGTCGAGAGGTATTCCCGAGCCAGAGAACAGCGACTGGGAAGCGGAAAGAAACGAATCCATGATGCTATCAACTTTCATCATTTCAAAGTCGATGTCGAAGATATGACTTGAATCCGTCGAAAAAGAAACGTCGTAATCGTGCAAAAATGGCAGTTGTAGAGATTCATTGTAGGCGTGTGAGTGAAGCTCCTCCCGATGGGGAGCTTCTCGGAGAGGAGGTGAACAGTAGCGATGATGCTGTTCGGAAGACGGCCAAGAGGTTGAGGAGAGGTCGGCCTGTGTGGGGTTTTCGGGAAACAATTCATCCAACTCTTGCGAAGGTTCCTCCAGACAAGGAAACAATCCATCAAAATCCGTAATAAAAGGAAAAGTGTTTCCCGGATCCATAGGCCGGGCATCTCCCGCGAGATTTAGATGGCGCGAGCCCATCCTTTAGTATCATCCAGGGGCTTTTTCGAGAAGGGGTGATCGAAGAACCCCAGGAGAAAATCCATAGCCGGCGAGCGCCATGAAGCTATACACGACCTAGAGGCCTCTCTGTGTCGTAATTGTGAGTATAAGTCGGATCGTATCCGGCTGATGATGAATTCGGGAATGAGCTGGATGGAAATCCGGCTCAGAAGCGTTGATGATGGTTTGGGATGAGGGCGATAGAAACTGCGTTGCAGATTGGAAAAATCTGAGAGGGAAATTGCTGACATTTATGCCTTGCCCATCAATTGAGGCCAACGAGGCTTGGGGTTGTGGCTTCAGGAACGAAGCACCAGAGGCATCGCTTGAAAACCCATGTCGTAGGCCTCAGTCTGTCAGCTACTGAGGCCACACATCCGAAAATGGTACAGTAAAACGAACCTCTTCAGGCTCTCTTTATGTGGACCAAGAATCTCTCCCCAATTGATCGTGCTCGTCTGTGTTAGAGTTGATTGGCTTCGTAGCAGGAAAGAGCCGGGCGTTTTTACAATGCTTGGGCAAGGCCATTGGCAGCGGTCTCAATGTTCCAGCCTCCCCTAGACTTTCTCAGCACACTTTATCTGAGCAAGGACGATCGTTGACCTAAATTATGACGCGGTACTACGTGGAATATCTCAGCCTGGGCTAGCATCCTCGATTGTCTTGTCAAGGCTGGGAGATGGAAAATCGCTGGTTATCGGCACCTAACAGATAATGGAGGAAGCAGACAAGCGGATGGAATGGATCAAAACACTTCTTTCCAATGCTCTTGAAGCCTCTCACACATCTTCTCCCTCCCCTTCCACTCTCCCAGAATGCCTTCCAGCTCGCACCCAGTCTCAACCAGCAACTCCCAGACCTCTTTCTCCAGATCAACACCAAACACCATGTTTTGTTCCGCTTGAGACCCCCATAACCTCAATCGCATCTTATCCTTTATGTTGAACAAATCTCCTTCATCGACAAGATGTCCCGCGTTCATCTTCGGCGTGTTCGCGTGTACGAACGCTGGCCTTACCACGGCTTCATTGCCGTGCTGGTGAAATTGAGACGAAAGGAGGTCGTCTGAAGGGTGGTGTTGTATCATCCCGCTGCCCTTGAATTCGTGCCCATTGTTTCGACCAACTGAAGTGACTCCCGTCTTGACTCGATAGTAGGGCTCTTCCAGCACCACCGCAGCTGCCATAAACGTCTCTTTATCCCCCTGCCCGAGCACCCCCTGACTCAACAGCGGATAATAGTAATCCGGTCCAAAGATATTGTAATATATAGCCAGCAGAAGCGTCTTGATATGCATATTCTTGTTCAACAGAATCTGACCAGCTTCACTCGAGCTCTTCGGTAGATTTGTAGGAAACGAAGGAAGACCGGCGATGGTATAGAAGAGTGGAGATTCGGTAGCGATCCAGAAATCGGGCCAAATAACAAGGCCATTAGAGGTATATGGTTCGGTGGAGAATAGGTCTGTGGAAGGATTGGCCAACGGTATGCTGTCGCTATCCAAATACAGTATTTCAGCAAAGGATGAGAACAACATGGCAAGAGATTTAAGCTGATAATGCGTCACCTCAAATCTGTGCGCCCCATTCCCATCTTTCAAGAAGTCCGAGAGAACTAGACATTTCGCGCCGTATTTTGGTAGGTACTCTTCGCAGAGAGTTGGCTCGTACTCGCTGGTGTCTGCCACGAAGATCTCGACTGGGAGCGTACAGCCAATTCTTCGTAGCATGTGCAGAGAGACGATCGCAGGCCCGAAGTATTCTCCTCCTCCCACAGTCACAATTCCAGTCCCATTGTATACATCCCCCACTTCAATGTCCTCCGATTGTAGAGTTTCGAGGAAAGCCGCGTGCGACGAACGGAGGGACTCAATGTCGGATTCGGAATTCGACACGCGATTGTGAGGAGGCTTTCGAGGCTCGTTGTCATTGGAAGGCGTGCTAACAATATGCGCATTGCTGCTCAAGTGTATACGCTGTGTTCGTGGACGGTTCTTGTAGATGATGTTACTCCAATGTTCCCAGAGCGATTGAACACTGTCGTAGGAGCCATCTGTCTCCGATATCTCCCCATATTCGTAGTTGCTATCGATTCCATTGAAAGAAGGAAAATCTGCGAGACTGGTTGGAAGTCTGTCGGCGATGTAGAGGTAGAAAAGGAGGAATGTCGAGAGAGTGAGACACAGGGCCCGGAACTGGTATCGCATCGCAAGCGAACGCCAAGGCTATGGCTGAGACGTCCTCCTGTTCTTTTGCATCATTCAGGAGCTCCCAATTGACGATTCTTTGCGCAATGGCAGAGTGCGCTGTCGTTGTTGAGGATAAAAGAAAGAGGGGACGAGGGGAAGTTCGTCTGATCTTCAACTGAGCAACAGTGAAAGTTGGCGCTTAGGTAAGTGATGCTACGCGGAGAATACGAGGACACCACGCGTCGAAGTCCACCCCGTTTGTTTATTTATATCCTCTATACAAATACCAACTAAACCCCAGATACCTGCAAAATGGCACAAGAACCATCCTCAATGAGTCGCGACGAAATCGTCAAGACCATCTCAGACTTCTACACCTTCCTCACCACATATCCTTTCCTCCCAGTCACTGCCATCAGGACCCCACCATCCGAAGGCTGGCCCAAAGAATATCACCAAATTTGGCGCAAGATGGGTAAGACCGAAGCCGTCGTGAATCTCCTCGCTCACTTACCGTTCATCGATAATGAGAATTGACTGCGGTTCCACGATAGCCAATCAATTATACCAATCCCCTGAGCTTGAGGCGAATCGATGGCAATTATGCGAGCAAGAAGTACCTCTTCGAACCTGTGGGAGAGGGACTGGAACTTCCAGATCATGTGTTCTCTTTGACAGATGGGAAGCTCTATGGAATTTGGCTGGTATGTGGTTTCGTCTCCCGCGGTGCTTGGGTGGGCCTTTGTTAACATCTCTAAAGGCACACTCACTCAATTTTCAATCCTCAATGGCCCTCAACCACAGGAGCCAGCTGGCTCAATCTGGCGCCTGTATCCCACCAAACCCCATCCCCGAGTTCTTCGCAGCCTTCAAAGGCAAGATGTCGGGAGCATCGTTGGAGTCGTCCAGGACTTATATCAAGGTCTAAGCGGAAAGCCAAGTGAGGTGGTAGGGGGTGGTCAGCGAGTCACAGGAACAGATTCAAGTGGATTTCATTGATTGCATTGCATTGCTCTCAACATTCCAAATCAAGAATAAAACTTTGCTGATTATGATCATCATAGTACAGTCAAGTGACAGTGCTCATCTGCTAACAACCTTGTCAAGCAATTCGCGAAGTTCTTTCTGCAAACGTTGTTTCGACTTTGAAGACGACGGCATGTCTGTTATCTGCGGGATCACAACACCAGTGACTCGGGAATCATCAGTATCTGTAATAGTTATGCTGAAGCATCTTTTGGATCGTACTGCTCTTACTGCTCTCTTTTCGCAAGTTCTGAGGGCATCGCGCTTACCAATTGGTACGCTTAGAACGCGATTCTACAGATGGTGCCAAAAGTGGTACGGAAATTTTGCGAGCTACTGTTACTGTATCGGAGTTCGCTAGATGCTTTTGAGCCGCTGCCACATTGCTATCGATTTATTTCCGCACTTTTTGAGCTTAGACATTTTTCCGTACCTATGTTATCGTCGACCAGGGGAGTCGAGGATCGGGGTGACACGTGACACCCATCAAATTTTCCATCTCTCCTTCGATCAGTGAGTACATCACAAGTACCTCTCGCCTCCCCAACGTGTCACTAGTATCAAGCTTCAACAGTGTGGTGGGCGTCCCCTGATATGTTTTATTGATATGAGTAGCAAGTACCGCAGAACCAAAAGCTCAAATCCATCAACTTCTCACGCAAAGAAAACTACGTCCCACGCAAGTTCCGACGAAAAGCTTAAGGAGAGTACTGCATATCACTTTAGCCTAGTAAACTGTGATCAGAAGAATGAGACTTACCCATGGCGACGTTCCATTGATCATGGCAGTTGTTTACTCGTCTCGCTTTGCTTTACTCGGCCCTGGCCACGCTCCATATAAGACGGCGGATATATCGTCGACAGTCACATCTTCGCGCTTGATATCCTCGCGTTTCGCCTTGCTGGGTCCTGGCCATGCTCCGTAAAGGACAGCAGAGATATCATCAACAGTCATTTCCTCCCTTTTCTTGGGAGCATCGGATCCATGCGCTGTGTTTTGGTTAAACCTGTACTCTAAGTAAGGGGCATGTACTGACGGGAAGGCATGGCGATGACCATTGTGGCCAAGGCCAGGATTGCAGCAGTAATCTTCATGGTGAGAGGCTCGATTGGCCAACAAGGCTAGAGTGTGTGTATGAAGCTGGAAATCCAGTGCGGAGACAATGTACTGGTGGTTATCACGAATTCAGAACCGCCATCTCTCCATATAAGAGTGTCAAGGAGGAACACTTTCCAACTCTGGCGATAATTTTGATTACCCTCACTACCTACGTCTTTCGACATTTTCCGAGTCATGACAAGCAAGCTTGGTAGCTTCTCTCAGCTGGAGTAGATGACTGTCGATCTCCGTTTGGAGGACGTCAGCAAGTATGGCCTAAAGAGGTACAATGAAGGATGACATTGCTTGTGACATCTTCTAAGCCTCTGGCGTCAATGCCCCTCGAAATTGCTAACGTCTTGGATTCCTAGACTTGCCAATTCGAAACGTAGCTGACATTTGACTTTGAGTCCACGACGCACAGCCGGTACAGCCTATTGGAAATTGTAAAGTGATAGATTTAAGAGATACCAGCGACCGCAAACTGCGATTCCAAGATGTAAACAGGTCTTCGGAGGAATTACCAATGGCTACGGAGAAACACAACCTTCTCTATGACGAGGACGATGGTGAGGTTTCAGCCATTTTGAAGCCTTCTCCCTCGAAACTCTCCACACACTTATTATCATCATATATACTCAACTTCCTGCTTTTCATTCTGGCCATCATTCTTGGAGCAAAGTTGATGGCCAAGCATGACGAAGATCCATCGTCATTGGTGTGATGTAAGTTTCGATTGAAATCTCCTTGAATGCTTCAACGCTGACGTCGGAGAAGCACCAGGAAAGCAAGAAGCTGAATTGTGTGGAATTATTGATTGTAAAAATTGGAAGCTGCCGAAGGTTGGACGGGGGATTCGTGTTAGGCCGGTGGAAGGGAGTGCGACGTTTTGGGTGGATTTGCATGGCAATGGGAGTTTGATTAAAGAGGTAGTGCATTCTGGCGAGCGGTTGACGGCAGGTGTGAAGTATGGGTTGAACATATGGTCTTGGACGATCCCACAAGTTCAAGTTAAGGTGATTGTAATGGTTGTAGACGCAGATGGGCCGGTTGTGGGAAGTGAGAAAGAACAGAAAGTACCATCAACAGTTCCGGGAAGGTGACACGTGACGTGGAGTCTCCTAAAATTCTGTATCTGAAGCCTACCCAGACCTGCTCTGGTCTTGAGAATAAATCAAATGCGATTCGCGTATCATCATCAACCACTTTGTGAATTCGTGGCTTTCTGAGCATTCCATTGAAGCAACTAGCACCCACGTGCGAGTCACATGTCCGGAACTTTCTTGAAGTCGATGAGACGCGAAGAGGAGACGCGACCAAGCGATCAGCAGCTAAACAACAGCAACAATAACACATTGCAGCTTGCCTACCATGGCAAGAACTCGCCATCGAGGACTTTCCAAATTGTGTGGAACACGAGTCGATATTCGCAAACCGCGCATTATAAAGCGCTTGGGGTCCAGAACTCGGTCGAGGTTGCCTGTTGAGACAACCTTGTGAAATGACAAAATTTCTGACATCAAAAGAAGGATCGAACGATTTCATCCGATTCCCGATTCATTCCGTTAGGTCTAGCTCTTGCAGCAGAAGGAGAAAGGGCGAGCACAAGTCCAGGACACCGTACCACCAAGAAATCTGCCCGCGCCATCACAACAAGTGTGGTGAGACTGATCGACAGCAGATTTGAAAGCGACGAGCATGACGCGCAAGCAAATGTCAGCGCTACCAGAATCTTTGGTTTCGCCATCGCTCATCCTTCGGACTTGGCCGGCTTCCTGCAGTCTATTCACAGAAAGGTGGTGTTGCGATGCCCAGTTGGTTGCGCGCGAAACCAAGTTTCTGACCCGATGCCTTCATTCCTCGACTGGCTGTGGGGCTGAGTGCAATCCCCCTCTTTCGATGCATCACATCCCAACAGAATACTTGCGCGCGCTGGTAAATGTAAGCACTAAGGTGCTGCCACGTCAGTACCACACCTCGGACATCGACGGCATTATGCTCTGGATGGATGTAATGGCTTGCCCTTTTGGATTCGAATCCTTACCCCTCTTTCAGCTGGACGAGGGCTGAGGGAGTTTTGGTTTCACGCGCAACCAGGTGAGCCGGCTAATGTATACGAGGTGGTCGAGCAAATTTTCCCTGCTGTCATGCATAGAATGCAGTCGATCGAAGACATTTGCTTGCGCTCGCCAGCCACCTCGGACTCAGCACTGCCCCGCTGCCAATGACACCACACCAACTCTTACACATCGCCGCGCGAGCGAAACCAAAGTGCGGTCAGTTGATAGCAGTCGACAGCAAATCCGCCCACCCAGTCTGCACTGCCTCGCGAACCGTTGCCCTTTCATCTCCACAAGACCAGGTTCGCCATATTCTGCCTTGCGCAGCAACAAGAAGGCAGACTGATCAGAGGCCTCCCATGCGCAACATACCGGTGATGCCGCCTACCTCTTCGGGAGGGAATCAGCCCTACCCCATTGCTGCCGCCATTCATTGTCGCAAATGCACGATGACTCTACACCCGATTCCCCTCATTCTTTGATGTACCCACCGACAGTGTCGCAAATGACCTGCAGTTTTTGAAGCCAGACTTTTTTCTGTCCAAACAAGTGGCCAGATGGGCAGCAGGTAGTCATCCTAGAGTCATGCAACAGAAACAATTGACGGCATCTGCACGCCCTTTTGTGGCAGCCTGCCGCCATCTCACAGCGGGTTTGTGATGACGGCCCCCAACTTGCACCCCATGCAATGCTTCTCGGCACCCACACCGAAGGGTGCCTGCCATCTGTGGCTGAGACCAGCCCAGACTCCACCTTGTTTCTTTCAACCATAACCTTACATGGGTGGCCTCTAGGACTGCAGGACTTCAGTTTCTCAATTGGCATATAAGGAGTCTCCATTCCCTTCAATGATCAATTCCTATTCCTGCATCCATCCACTCATACAAAGACATCGAGTCTCATCTCAAACATCTTCAACAACAATCAACCTCACTTAAGTTTGCTCTTCAACACCGTCAAACTGTCGAAGACGTACGGAAGAACAACAACCTCTTACTACACCACCCCACCAACCACGTCCTACTACACAACAGCCGCAACCATGTCTCCCACAGCATTCAAGCAGCAAATCTCGCAGCTTATCACCGACCTCGAGAAATGCGACGACCTCTGCCAAGCTATCAGAGCTAACCGCCGCGTCGGATCCACAACCGAAGCTCTCGATCTCCTGCAAAGCGACATTCTCTCATCGGCCACATCCATCGATTCACAATTTAAGACTCTTCGCTCAATAATCGGCTCACGGATGGATCTCGGCGATGAGGTCTCACGAACAAATCTCAACCATTCGATCCAAGAACTGCAATTGACAGTCCAACCCCGCCTGAGTGAAATCGCTCACAAGCGACGAAGAGAACGCGACCCAATTGAAGTCCCAGGCTTCCGCAAACTCCACGAGCGATGGGTGAAGATCCATTTCGACGTTTCTGAGGCCCTCGACTCTCTCGGTCTCCGTCTCAAGTCTGTGACCGTAACACCAAAGCCTGTTCTCAAGAAGACAAACCCAGAGCCAACAACCAGAGTCCCACGATACGATGAGCAGATCATCTCGAATAGGCAATTGGAGGAATTCGTTGCGCATATGAAGAATTCTTGGGAAGAGAGGGAGTCAAGAGGGGAAATCTATTATGTCAATGCTTATGACAAGAAGACGCAGTGGGAACGACCAGCGGGTGCTTTCATCAAGGCGCTTCCTGCCAGGAAAACTGTCCGGGTTCAAGAACCAGAGCACTCGTACAGCGAGCGGTCGAACATCTCGAAGGGGTGGTAAATGGGTTGATGGTTGACGATTTCTCTTTGTATTATGTATCATGACTGAACTTGGATGCGAGCGAGCGGGGTCACTTTTTGTACAGCATTGATTGGAAAGCGGGATGGATTTTGGGATTTGATACCAGGGCGTTGGAAAATTGGTTGGAGGTTGAGCTTTGCTCCCTTTTGCGTCGGCGAATGCATTGCATCAGATAGTTACGTTGAGATTGCTGGAGGGTCTTCCCCGCGTCTCTTTTTTGTGGTAGATAGAATTCATTCTTCTTCACTACACCACTGTGCCTTCCTGAAGCATCTGTGATATCTCATTCCCTGACTCAAATCGGCGAAGGATTCTCCAGGCACCCACACTCGGGATCTCGTCTCGCTTCTCCATGACTTTGTCATGAGAAATGGGGTATCACGTGCTCTGCATCGTCTCACTCTCAAGTCTGCCAACCAGAGAAGTGCATGGCATCCTGAAACATTCACTCCCCTCTTCTGATATGATTCCTTTGCTGGCACGAAAGATTCAGAAACCTCAAGCTGTACCCTTAAAGCCCGTGACCAGACTTGTGACCAGCGGCATACCAAATCCAGCCGCCTCACTCCCACCCACCTCATTGGCTCACAAAACTTTTGTTGCACATCGCAAAAGCAGGGCCATGATTGTCAAATGTAGCTACAAATGGCAAAAAGTTCTGAGGAAAAGTTCGTCGCGGGATTTTGGGAGAAATTTCGACCTGTGATGATTTTCATGATACTTGAAGATCGGGTTTTCGGGTGATGTTGTTGTGAGATAAGCGCATTGAAATATCTTGAACGATTCTCATTTGTTTCGAGAATATATTTGAGCTTGCGAGTGCGAGGGTTGCGATGTTATGTGCTTTTCATGATGGAGGACTGTGGTGTTGGAGGCAGACTTGAGGAAGTCGTTGAATTGAAGCGTTTATTTGGCGAATGGGTGGGGAACTTCCAATTGTAGCCACAGTTGGATGGGTCTTTGATGCGATTGTGCGCTTTGTTTGAACTGATTGATCGGGCTGTTGATTTGTTCCGAGTTTCATTGTGTTTTGAGGATATACTCACTCGCTTACCTGAGGAACGCCTCGTCGTCGGGGAAATTCTGGTCATGCATGTGCGCTTTATAAAATGGTGCTAGCTGCAGCATTTATTCCAGTTCAATGTTGTCGTTTGCTCTTCACGATTGAAAGGGCGTCGTTCGGTCGCATCGCGGTATTGTATCTTCAATTTATAAGTCCAGCGTCTATCACGTGCTCAACTACTCTTCTCTCTCGAACATCAGAAAACCCACGCCAAGAACTACAACCTCCCTTCAGCGGAGTATCAAAGTGGCACAGTGCCACAAAACTCGACCAGCAACAATGAGACCAATGAAATACACCCAGTGTAGAACCATATTTTGCGCTAATCCCTCGGATCGGTTGGGACCGGTATTGCCTGGACCGATTCCGCTTGGACCGGTTATGCCTGGAATGCCTCCGGGCTTATGAAAAGTCAGCTTCTTTTATGCTTAATTCAGAAGTGGAAGGTGAGGTGTAAAACTCACAGGCACGCAAACCCAAGTCCCAGTCGAGCTGTCACAAGTCATGCTAGGACCGCAGTCGGCTAGCAATTCCCAGTTTAGCTGCCCAGCAGCGTCGTAGCCGCAGACTTGCTGTTTAGCTTGTTAGCTCTGTTCAAAGGATAAAAGTACACGTGATAATTATTTGAGGTTGGGGTTGGGTTTGTGGATGAAGAAAGGGTGGGAGACTTGCAGCTTGAGTACCTGAGCAGCTATATGTGCCGCCAGTGCAGGATCGGGCCTCGATCTGGGCTTCAGAAGAAGGGGGAGGAGTGGCAGTAGGACCGCAGTCGGCTAGCAATTCCCAGTTTAGCTGCCCAGCAGCGTCGTAGCCGCAGACTTGCTGTTTAGCTTGTTAGCTCTGTTCAAAGGATAAAAGTACACGTGATAATTATTTGAGGTTGGGGTTGGGTTTGTGGATGAAGAAAGGGTGGGAGACTTGCAGCTTGAGTACCTGAGCAGCTATATGTGCCGCCAGTGCAGGATCGGGCCTCGATCTGGGCTTCAGAAGAAGGGGGAGGAGTGGCAGACTATCTCAGCACGTTGGGGTGAAAGTTGTGATTCTGTTGAGCTCGCCCGAGCGGCTTCCCCAAGCTGTGCTCGGAGATTTAATTATTCACGCATCGAATGACTTTCCAAATGCTTATGCTCAACTCGTCGAAGTAGACTAACTTTAAGAAATGAATTATGTCTCTGGTTCTCCATACTCAGAAAATGATAAGTTTGGTTTAGAGATTTCGTTACAGTAAGCTGAAAGAGTAGGGGGCTCGCTTAAGCCGGAGATGTGGGGTAATTCTACTGTACCCCGCCTTTCCCGTCTTCAACCTCGAATAGTTTCACATCGTACATTCGCAATGTGATGCATACGAGCCCTCGATGCATCTCAGAGGGACAGGTTAACAGGCCAGCGAATTTGGAAAAGATTGATTCAGTCGAGAACTGCAGCAGATCATGGAGGTATTGTTGCTGCATTGACAATATGTGGCGACGCGGTTCAAGCAGCCATCTGATTTCTCATTATTCTTGTATTAATGTCCTAAAATACGTGGAACAGAGTAGGTCTCGACTGCTAATAACTTTTACAGACACGACCTCGGGATATCCTGCGAGATCTTCAGCGGCGAAGCAATCGCAAGGCCATCTCATTGGGCCACTCCTGAAAACCTATACAATGGCGTACTAGGCTCAAGGCTCTTGGATCTCAACTGACAAAATAGTAATACAAGCACTTCGATATTTTCAGCATCTTCAAAGTCCAAATTTTCATTATACATCCTATCTCGAGCTTCGAATAAAGCCTAAGACAAGCAAAATGGGTTACGTCGAGAATTGCTGCAAGCTCTGCGCCGTATCCTTCAACATCGCCCGTGTCTGCACAAAGAACGAACCGCCCTCATCAGCATGGGGCTACAGCTCCCCACGCTCGTACTACACGGCAAACGAGGAGAGAGCCGCTGCACTGTTTTCGAGAAGGAGATAAATAGTGGCTGCGAGAACCTAGGGCGGGTATAGTGGTTGGCGGATTGGTGTAGAGGAGATGAAAGCCGGTCATTCCCCACCATGCTGCGTTGAGGTTGATGAGGCTGACATGGATCTTAACCTTACTAGTTAAATGCCCCTGTCGCACTAAAAGTCGTAAGCGGCGCCGGTCGATGGGATACGTCCACTTGGTCAAATGGCGTATTGCGCATGGTTTGAGCTTCATGGGATTGGAGGGAGAATTTCATGCTACACAATTTCCGAGCGTTGACTACCTACTAATCATTCCCTCAACAAGGATGAAGCGCCCGAGTCCCGTAGGCTCGATGTAATGGTGCAGCATTACCAAAAGACATTTAGGCAACCATCCAGGGCTAGACAACATTTTAATAAGTATCTAGATAAACCCACGATTTCCCGAAACAGCTTACGTTCTCCTTAAATCGACAGCAAAACGACTTCAATTCCAGAATGGACTTTTCAGCAAGAATTCTAGATCTAGTTCGGGCTTCCGCCGACAACGTGGTGAAAGGAAGTAGCGTAGTCGATGTCAGCCGCGAGCTGTATACCTGGATCGTACGGGAGCGCATTCCGGAATCAGCATTCAATTACTGTGCCGAGCTTGTTACTTGCGTCACCCATCCAAACGAGTACGGACTACAGCTGCGGGATAACCTTGCAAAGCCAACTTCTAAGACGACAAAAATTAGTGGGCTCAACATCAACCTCGCAGGCTCAGTAGGCAGACTGATGTCGTTTGATATCGACTACTGTTATATGGTGACTACTGTGGCGGTGGTCATGGAATTTCACGATATGGCCTTTGCGAGTACTGTTCTGTGCAATATGGCACTGGATAAGGGGGGTCACGACGGGGGCGTCGTTTATCCATATGACATTAGGAGGACTCGGATCAAACCTGTCATCACCAAGATCGTGGATAGTATTGCGCTCAACGTCGTCAATTGTGGCCATACACTTCAAGCCCTTCCGGATGAACTCCAGGGCCTATGCATTCATGTCACCGATCCTGAAACCTTTGCTGCAGTCATCATGGCTGTTCAGCGAGCTACCGAAAATATTGTACTACTATGCGACGTCCTTTACGGAGATGTCATTGCTTGGCTTATAGCTCATTTCATGGGTATAATAGAGATATCAATCGCGGGCAAGAGAACCTTCGAGAAGAGATGTGGAAGTAGAGAGGTTAGGGCTACGGTGGTGGTGGTGCACCGATGCTCAACGAGGGTGGACGGCCATCCAAATCTCGGGGAGACTGCATTTTTGGAATTGTCCACCAATACAAGTGGCGTGAAAAAAACGGTGTTACAAGCTGGGCCAAGCTGGCGCAGTGGACCTACTCCTACGGCACGCATGGCCTTGTATGATACTTCCAATATCAGCAAGAGACGTCCCACGCGTTCTCTTCGGAATGAGGAACTACACACATTCCTGACGCCCTCTGAAATTTCAGATATTCAGCTGAATGCTCAAGCAGTTTTGGACTGGCTGCTAAATCTACATATCAAGCCGGAGAACAGGACAGTGGCAGTGGGATTCGGCATCAATCTAAGCTCGAATCAAGGCAGTCTTCCAAACATCGGGTCCCTCCTCTCCAACTGGCCGGGACTTTTGCACAAAAACTTTGGAGGCCCGCTAAGGTCTTTGGTGATCTTCACACCCCCAACGGAGACCTCAAGAGAGAAGCATGCTAATCGAGGGAAGCATGGCAGTAAGGTAGCCTGGGCGGACATTCTCGAATGTTTCCCGACTATAAGGACTCTCCTTGACAACATTAGACCACGCTGCAGATGCAACTCGTGCCAAAACGAAACCCCTGTGGACTACAATTACCGCCAGCCCGGGTGTCTTCCAGCAATGGCCTTGACAGTTCTTCTAACACTCCTAAGTCACGCTATCACAGATGGTTTTGGAGCAGTAGATGTTTCTGGAATTTGCCAATCCAAGATAGAACTACCCAGTCTTGCCATGCAGAAGGTTTTGAGTGAATTGATATTTGATAAGAGGGTGCTTTGGAGGACCTGGTTTTCTATTGCAGCTCTCAATGTTTTGGGCTGCTCATTGGGTGATTCACTAGAAGCGCCTGACCACGAAGTAGAAGAAGGTGCAAGTGAGCCTGTGGCGGTGCAGTATGGTTCACTTGTCATAGTTGCCAAATGGGTCGATCTGACAGTCGAGCAACATTTCCAGGGCTGTTTCGGATTTCACTGCACAGAAGGCTCGCTGGTTGAGGTCGGCGACGAATATGCAGTTGTGTACAGTGAGAAATCAATGCAACCGCCAGAAGCATTGGGGGACACTTCTTGGACTTTTAGCTCATCAAATGATTACGAGAGCCCATCAGGAGATTCGAACGATATCATAGATGCCTGGGAAGCTAAGAGCAACTCGGGAGAAACTTCGATGGCAAACATTTGTGTCAACACGGCAATCATTGGGGCCGGTTCGCCTTACAGACTCCTGACTATGATAAAGAGTGACGGGTATCTGAGGATTGTAGATCCGTCTGAGATCCTTGCGGCTTTGTCAAAAAGCGAAACTTTTCAATCCGGACACGGCGGATCCCATCCGGTGGACGCTTGCCTTGACCGAAAATACATCAGTTTTTGGACTTTCGATGAGTTATTAGGAGCATGGGATAACTCGAACTATACATATGACAGGAACACACAAGCAGTCGTACCGTTGAACATGGCGACTGCCATCATAATTGGGGGTCCAGTGGTTGACAACTTGCCGATGTACTATGTGACCACCAATATAGAGACTTATCTTGAGCTGAATGTTGCAATGGCGCTGTCACCATTCGACGGGTGTTTGATAAAGAGAAGGGACGATTGTCTTCCGTGTGCGATAGCAAGACTGAAAGACCTACAAGAAGTTTGTTGGTCTAATGGCCCGCGGATACTAATTTGTGATAAGGGAATTAGGCCGCTTGGATTGATTGCTAATTAGGGAAAGGGATAGGGTGTCTTAATTTCTCAATCCATGATAATTCTCAAAGCCTTCTTTGGGAATTGTAAACATAATTTGGCGCCGGTGTTTAACGAAAATTACGCAAATGGTTGCATTGGTACTATCATTGAGAAGGGTAGTTATCAAAGCGATGATAATGCATCCTATGCTAATGATAATCTATTCGTTGATACTCTTGTGCCTATTCCCTTAGTCACAGGATTGAAACCGTCGTAGTGCAGAAGTCACAGGATACAGTATATAGGACACACTTCTTACGACGGAAGAGTCTCAGAACGATCGATTCTGCGCACTGATATCACGTGAATAAGCCTCCTACACTTAGTGTTTTAGGTGTGTGAGGATATAAGGTGGCCTTTGGATCTCTGGTAGAATCAAGGAATTTTTGCACTATTTTGCCCCCCTACAAGTGATTATTCTGACAAAGAGGCCCTAGGGGAGCACGCGACTCAACTAATACCAAAGCAACGGAATGAATACTACTAACAGCTCAGAATAAATTTTTGAAAACGCATGATCGGCAAAACAACCTTGCCACGCCTATCCCAACCAAGTCCCGTCCACTGTCCCTTATGATCGTACAACTCCGTCTCCTCCTGTGAGCCTGGCTCTCGACCGTATTTCTCGACTGGAAGATGCCGATAGCCGGGAAGTCAAGGCATGTACTTCGGAGCCATGAAGTTCTTGCGTCGCTCCGCAAGGAAAGGCTAGAAATGACATTCGCTGACGATGTTGTATTCAGGAGCTGTTAAGTTGACAGGGTTGAGATTGTATGGTTTGAAGATTGGGTAGAGTTGCTTGTTTGCGAGTCCCATGCAGGTAGCGGCGCAGATACCGTATCTGAGGAAGACTTGATCGAAGATAAGGCGGAGGATTTCTTCTGCAAGCTTGAGGAGAGGGGAGCGTGCGCGTGTAAGAGCTTTGATGTCGGAGAGGGATGGCAGTGATCCTAAGAATACGTCAGTGGGCGGACTAGAGATTGAAGTCGAAGAGTTTACCTTTACTTCGCAGTACGAGCTTTGCATGTTGAGACGGTGAGGATGACGGGGCTTGATTAGAAGACGTCATGATTGCTACCAACTCTTGTAGACGCATGTTTGCTGCTGTTTTTGAGTGTTTGTGACGTTGTTCGTTGAGAGTGGTGAAGTGTTTGCGAGAACGAAGTTGCACGCTTACCGAAGCCGCCTTTACAAGAGCCTTGACTTATAAAGATGACTATCCAATTTACGCGCACTTGGAAAGCTCTCTTTTTCTACCCGATTTACGGCACTGTTCAACCGGCTTTTCAAAACTTTGCAGAAACTCACCTTCAACCACCCCTCCTCGGCTTGCCCCACCTCAGCCACTAGTCCGCTAAAGATCAACCGAGCCTCCCGACCTCTACATAGATTTAAATAAGCATTTTTGCTTTCGGGAAAAAGTCTCAAATGAAGGTCTTAAGCACGCAGGACAGCCCCATCAGGCGTGGATAATGAGTTAGATGAGCTTTCAGATCTACTTCGCACACCGAGATCAGCCTTTCCCCGGGACGGTAGTGTCGATAAGTTGGGTTGTGCCGTGAGGCCACCTGTCATTCTGTTTTGCATTTTTTGAAGTTTTCGGAGTGAATTGTTCGGGAAGAGGAGTTCCTCCTCTCCTTCCAATTATTTTTTTTCCTTCAAACCTTTTTGAGGGTGATTGACTCGTCGAAGTCGTCAATTTTGACAAGCGAAGCTGTGAGGACGAAGCGAGGAGGCCAAACAACATATCGATAGCGCTGAGTCACTTGTGTTCACAACCAGTTAGGGGCGATAGAGAAGGTTGAAACGAATGCCTGCAACTGAGAAAGTGGTTAAGAAAGTCTATTTATTGTCCCAAATAGCGCCAACCTTGCATGCCCCCTACATCCCTATGAAACACAATCCCAACATACCTAACATCCACCACCACCACCACCCGCACTCATAGCAGCAATCTGTATCGCTCTCAACCTATCAATCTCCTTCTTCAACATAACCAATACGGTAACAACAACCGTCACGTCATCAACCAGAATCCCCTCTTCCATCCCTCCACCACTCAAACACATCTCCAACCTCCCTCCATTACCAGCACAACTCTTTCTCGTGCCCGGAGTTCTCGTTTCCTCGCTCCTGATCAATTGCGCAACTTTGATCCTCTGCTCACTCTCTCCCTTTCCCATCACTTTCTCCAACACGAGAAGGTTATGGATTGATTTCTTCCCGCTCGGATCAGCGAGGGCGCGTTCCCGTCGTCCGGCGTACCGCCATTCGAAAGTTCCCCATTTGGGAGAGTTGAAGGTGATTGTGCGGGTTAGGAGGGATTTGCCTTGCATTTCGAATTCGTCGACTTCTTCGTCAAATACCTCCATGAGATCCCCATCTTGGTCTTCGATTGAAGGAGACGTTTTGCCGATGCGAATAACGGGGTTACGTCCTAGACCAAATGCACAGGTTGTGCATGCGACTTGGGTGTCGCCTTGCATCAGGACACCGCTTCCACTCCGACGCTTTGCTCTCACGCTGAGGTATTTTGGCCCCGTCCCCTCATCTTCGGGGTCGATAATGGGGATCTCAAGTTCCTTTGACGGAAGCGGGAACGATATCGCGGCTTTGCCTTGCGTTTGTATCTGGAGTGCGGAAGTGGCAGCGAAGTTCTGGATAGAGGCTGGAGATGGGAGGAGAGATGCTTCGGTGTTGATGGATAAGCTGTCGTAGGAGGGAAGAGGGAAGGAGGAGTAATCTGGGAGTGTTGTTGTTGTAGATGAGGTCGAGACGATGGATGGTGTGCTGCGTTTGAATATCGAGTTTCGGGAGACGAGGCGACGGAGAGGGATGTTAGGAGTTTGAGGAGCACAACTACCAGAAGTTGATGCCGATGCAGTTGCCATTTTGTTTGGAGGATTGTGGTTCTGTGTTTTGTAGATTGGATGATATTTTGTTAAAAGATTATTCACTTATGAAGAGCTCTGGCTTTGAAATATCAAAGTCCTTTCAGCCTTGTCCCACTCCCAAGCCCTGCGCCCTGCTTGTCAAAGAAGCAAAGCGATCTCGGCTATTCCCAAAAGGGGTCGAAATACGGGAATACGCAAGCCACAATTAAGCGAACCAATCTTGTGCGACGTTGATCAGGCGGGGTAATATCCGGCCGCGGATTGTCACTTTGCTGGGCAATCCCCGTTGTTGAGGGTGGGATGATTACGGTTGCATAGCCTCTTTGCTGGGATCGTCGCATTCAAAGCGATAATCGTATGAGATGGAAAAGATGCTGTGGAACTGAAATGCTGCCATTGGCCATTGACATCTTCCAGCCTGAAACTCCAAACTCCCAAAGTCCAAGACATACAGTCCTGTGGACTTATCGATCGAAGCCCGAGCGTGGCTTAGTCGTACACCCCATTGAAGATCTTCCCCTTCTGCACCTCCGCATCAACCCATAATGTCCACTCGTAGTATTCTAGCAAATGTACCGGAATTCTGCTATGCAGATTCTGTAGCCACCTTCCCGTAGTTCCATCACCATCACCCGAAACAGCACCTTTCCTGTCTTTCCATTCTGCTTTCGAAATTGGAGTCATGATCAACTGCATCGCAACAAAATGTGCTTGGAGGAGTCGACAGACTTCGTTTTCGGGATTGACAAACTCGCGGAATTCGTCTTGTTGCATTTCGTATGAGAAGAGAGTGTAGACTTTTCGCTGTTGCATGTATGCTATATATGTTTGTCAGAACAATGGATGTGGAGGAGGGGAGTGGAAGGAGGGGAAGAGGGAGGAGGGGCGTACCGTCTCGAGAAGAAGTGACCAAAGTGCGCGCCATACTGAGCAGTACACCATACATATCAATTTCTACCTTCGTCTTGCAAAGCGGGCCCATCTTCTCGAGCGATCTAATAGCTCTAGCGACAGCATCCGGATTAATCAACGGTGCTGCCTGAAGTGCATCTTCGACAGATTCCAGCTGCTCATCGCCAAACACCTTAGTAAAGATAAATTTCATCCTCTTCATCCCCATTTGAATCCCGACAGAGATGCATCCACGCACGAACATAAAATAGTCTCCGAGAGCTTCGTTGAGCAGTGTTGATTGGAAGAGAAGGGAGAAACAGGTTGCTAGGATTGCGTTGCCTTTCTCAAAGGATTCGATGCCGGCAGATACAGCTTTGTTTAGGGACTCGATGGACTTCACACGGTATGTCATCGCTGTGAGATGCATGCCCTTGTCATCTGGTGTTTGAAGTGAGTAGATATCAGATGCTGCGAGCGCGAGCATGGCGTTCAGGAGAAAGTCAAACTATCAGATTCAGCACAGGTATCGTTGGATTGGGGAAGGGTTTACCTTTGGGGCAATGGCGGGTATCTCATGGGTCCAGACTGAATCATTGCCAATGGGATAGTGTGGGTATGCCTTCTGGATGAAATGGTAGAAGAGCCGGAAGTCTAAAGTAGAGTACACTGGCTGTTGTGTCTGTGGATTGACGGGCACGGAAGCAGCAGGCGGGGTTCTTCGTATCACGGTCCCCATTTGTTTGATGTGGACGTCGGGCCATTCGCACTTCAGGTCCCGATGCGCACAATAATCACATGAGGGGCGATTCTCCTTGCACTATAAATGTGAGTTAAAGCTCTCGACATCTGAATTTGATTGCGCACCTTGATTCGAGCGCGCTTGCAATTGAGACACCCGGTTCTCGATTTAGTATGACCCTTCCTACCTCGCTTCTCGACCTTCTTGCTTGGCTCATCGTGTGTTGTTGAGATGTTCTGCGGCGTTCTTCCTGCAGGCAATGCCGTTGGAGTCACACTCTTCCAAGACTGAGTCGACCTAAGAGTTTCCGACGATGCGTCAGACGGTGACAATTGGAAGATGGTGCCGTCGGAGAGGTCGTTGGGTGAGTATGGGGAATTTCCTGAATTGAGATCCATGATGCTATTTCTTACACCACGACATGCTACTCTCCATCAACATTGAGATTCTCCAAAGCTTTAAGTTTGGGTCTTCTTGCCTGAAGCACGAGATTGTTCAGCTCCGAGGCTGTGCAGTTGTACATCGTTGCCTAGCGAGAGAAGGCTTGACTGCTTGGCACAATTCATGATCACGTGTGGTGGCTGTGTCTCGAAGCACTTCATTGGACGAAGATGACATGCGGGACGAGCCTTTCTTGACGCCACTTGTCTTGGTTTGTGTGCTAACCTCATGAAAGCGACGCGAGTCGGAACATTGAACAACAGTCATAGTTGCTTGAGGTTGGATCGAGGAAGGCACCGCGCAAGTTGCCGAAAACGATCAAGCAAAGTGGGCATCGACATGATGAGCGACGGCAGCTTCATCTCCCTCAAACTCTCCACAAACAGGACAAGTGACTGTCTGCGCAGAAAGCGTTAGGCCTCCCAAACTCTCATCTAGTTGTTCTTCGGCCTCTTCATGTTCCTGGCGCTCGTCTGTGGTGCCGTTCGGTTTGCGTCCTTTGCCCTTTTTCTGACCCTTCCTCACTACGAAGTCCAGAAGATTGACTTCCTCCCTTCCCGGCTCTTCTCCTCCATCAGTCCTGAAGTCGCTGTACCTGGGCCTCGAGACGCTGTTGATCGACTCAGCGGTCGCGGTTCCAACTCTAGTCTCATCCATACCATTCTCACCATTCCTACCCAACCCACTCAACCCCGCACTTCCAGCTTTGGCCTCGTCTTCAGAAACCATCTTCTGCACTCGACCGACTCGTCCATCTTGCAATCGTACTTTGATACCTCTAGGATGATCTCCTCGTGTCAAAAGTTCGGCGACGATGCCTTGTACTTGACGTCCTGTTGGCTGATCGACTTTCAGGACGATGGAAACCGGCGCGCCGATGACGACCTCCCGAATACTTGGAACAGGTCCATATGACAATGGTCCAGAATCGCTGCCGCCGAATCCACCTCGTGGTCTTCCTCTACCTCGACCTCGGCCGCCTCTGGATGGTTGTGTCTGTTCCTGCCGGTTGGCTTTATTTGCGTGGCGTGCTGACATTTTCAGGGGTGGTCAGAGAAGATTGCGCGGTGCTCTCGGCCCAGTCCCAATGTAGGTCCAGTTCCAATATTACTGTCAATTCTGAGATAGTTCTAGACGATTGGGCGGGGGGCAGTGGGCGTGTCGAGATCACGCAGTTTTGAGAGAAAACAAGAAAGGTTTGAAAACGGATTCTGAGATGATGCTTTCAAGGAAAGCTTAAATTTAGCGAGGAGCTAAGGCATGGTGGGGGCGAAGCACGTGTGAATGTCAAAATGACATCTTTTCGGCCGCATCCCAAACAACTGGGATTCAAAGTAGTAAATTCAAGGATCAACCAATTGATAAATGTCAAGATCTGTATAGAAGAATGTGTGTTCAGCTTGAACCAGCCGGAGTGGAAGTGCGGTCACGTGCCTAGCTGACTCTTACGACACACGATAAAGTGTGGATCTCCAAGATCTTCGGAGAAAGGGTAAAATTGTCTTCATGTATTGTCGTTGCTGACCTTGTCTCAAGTTAGAAAAAAAGGGTTGGATTCGAGAAGTGTCGCGCCTATCATCCACGCTGCCTCCAAAAAATGAAGAAGAGAAAGCACGAGGGCTCTCCTTCAGAAAATAAAATGGTAAAAACAACATTAAGACCAGTTTCACGACGTGATCACACAAATCGAAGACTTAACAGGTGGTGCAGTCCCGTAAGAGGTCTAAGGTGGTTGGAACCTCAGCAAGCGAGGAAAACGACCTAGTCGGTGCTGACGTTTCGAGGCTATCTTCTAAGACTTTTTTGATGTCGAGAATTTGTTTAGTTAAATATATATAGAGGTCTTCGGGTCTCGATTCCATTGTGGTTGTAGGTAGGGCTGGGGACCGAAAGTGAGTCGGTTGTTGATGGTGAATGGCTGAGGTGGATTGAGTGCACCAGAATCAGTGCGCGTAATCATCGTAGTCCTGTGACCAGCTACTTTTCTCAATTTGGCCTCCTTTCCTGCACTGTCCTCAGCAGTCTATTCAGCTTTCCTCATTTCTCAAGATACCGAGCTGGAGATATGCTAATGTATACCTGATCGTCCGCTTCGTCTCGAGAGCGAGTAGCTTGCTGAATGGTGATTTGAGAGTGCGTATAGCATTCATGACATCGTTGAACATAAAATAGGATTATTCTGACAATATCTAGGTGAGAAGTCTCGTTCTAATAGACATTCATCTTGCACAACGTCTTGTGAATACCCAACAACTCTATTTATCTTTTTCTCGTGCCGGTTCGGATCCGTTTTAGTCTCTGGGGGTGAGCAGCGGCCGCTTTTACCGGAGCTGAGGGTGAGCAAATCTGAACAGTGCCTGAGCATGCCTGAGCATCCTGAGCGTGCCCTGAGCCGGTCTGCGCATCGTAATGTGGAACCCATTTTGGCCCCCTTTGTGCGCCGGCTGCAGTTTCCTTGCCAAATTTTTGTCAAAATGATCACTTTTATGGGGCAAAAGAGTGCAGAAAGTCCTTGATTCTACCAGAGAACCAAAGGCCACCTTATATCTTCACACACCTAAAACACTAAGTGTTGGAGGCTTATTCACATGATATCAGTGCGCAGAATCGATCATTCTGACAATTTTTATTCGGGAATCCGTTCCTTGCAGGAGTTTTTTTTTATACCAGTGTTGATTTTGGCTCCGAATAGCACGTGACTGACTAATGGTCGAGCCTCACCATTTACGAAATGCCAAGGCGGAAGCTCTACTTCCAGCCTAGCAGGCAACAGTAGTGCGGAGCATGCGGGAAGGGCAACGGATACTAGCCTCAGGCTAATCCGAAATCGCAATGTGACGGCCGCAGAAGGGATCACCATTTCACGATGGAAAACCCTCCAGGAAATGCGGTTTGTCCGGAAATTCTAAGCTAAGGAGAGAGAAAAGCAGAGCTTCTTCGACAATCATAAATACACAGCTTCTGCGATGACATGAGCTTGACCCGTGCGTTCGCTACATGGAGCTCCCGTGGCATTCCGCTAGAACTGTCACGCTACGTACGGTAATCCTCAAGACAGGAATTTCCCAGTCGATTCTAATTCCCTGCATCTAATCTTTTATTTACATTACCTTCTGACTAAAGTTTCACATTATTTTTCCCAACTCTCTCTAGCTTCTTCTTATCATGCTTTGGCACATGAAGCATCTCATGGTTCTTGTTGCAGATCGTGTGGCCCCACGTTCCCGCCTGAAGTTGCTTCAGGCAACGCTTGCTAAACCGAAACTGTCTGCACATACATATCATTTTGCGTACTTCCGTACGTCTATTTGGTTCTACAACGCTCGCTGCGGTAATATCCTATTGGGCCTTTGAGTTTCTTGCTGGGTTTGTCAGTGGACTCAACTGCAGCTATACTATTCGCGCCTGAGATGTTCTGGTCCTGGGCAGATTCCCCTAGAAAAGCACGCTCCGGGCTTTTCTCACCAAGTACTTCCCTGTAGCAGAGAGCCTCCTTATTGGGTGCGCTCATTTGTGACTGGGTCTGCCCAAGGAGAGCGAGCCAAGGGTGGGTGTTGAGGCTCGGCCGCAGCCACGCCGCGGCAGGTCCACTCCTCCTTTCCCTAAGTGCTCAAGGAATTTCCCTCTCTTTCACTCCCTTCCACTGCCTGCACCTGTACCTTTACCCGCATTATGCCCGTACATAGCTGCACCCAAACTAAACTTTTAATTTTAGAACGATTCTAACTATTTGTATTTTAATAATGTTCATATTAAGAGAATAAGGCTTATAGCGAAATTTTTGCAACTTTTCTTTGAGCGGCCCGAAGCATTCCGAAAGACAAGGGCCCTTGTAGTTGCTCGGGAGCTCGTCGGGAGGCTCTTAAGCCTTGCTTGCCAAGATGGAAACTACTACAAGAGCCTACGGAAGCTCATTTACCCCCGTACCGCGCAGTTTTATATCCTTGAGATGTGCTACAAGGGCCATTTTCAAGCTCTGTGGTTGGCCGTTCGAAAACTCCGGAATGAAAGTCCGGGGCGCTGCTTTCGTAGGGTTCTTGCTTGGCTGTGGATGGAGTGGGGACACAACATGAATCTGAGCCTCGATTGAGGATACTGTATGCAGTTTCGAGCCTATGGGATCATGCCGGCTTATGCCGGATTAGACTGTTAACCCCAGTTCTCAACCAATTGTGTTCTATTATTGACTTTGGTACAATTGACTGCGCGCCGTCACCGCTACCCCTGCTGCAGGAACTGAGCCCCACGGTATAAGGGCTGTTACCCTTGGGCCCAACAGATATATCAGGAGATGCACCTGCGCATGGTGTGAACAAGAACAGAAACCGATGGGTCCTGGATAGCACCTGATAATATCCCACATATGACCTTCAGAGGTGTTCCTTTACTTTTTGTCCATAATCGCCTCGAATGACAACATGGTATACATCCATTTTCATATCTTCGATTTCATTCTCTTAGGCCACTGCACCCAGCTAGTACTGAAGTCGCAAGATTGACGTCAAGATCCTCTTACGAACCATTGTAACTGCTAGTTCTGAAAATGAAGCTCTTCCGCTAATTTTATCTCGCATACTTTAGTCTTTAAGAGAACTCGCATCTGGAGCCGGCGCTGACGGACAAAGGGTTCCCGCGATAGAGTACGTAAAGAGCTTCATTCTTTTGTGGTAGGCGATATCATATACTAACCATGTATCAGTATAGTGGCCGTACATGGTCTGAACCCATTCAACAACGAACGCCACGCCTTCAATACATGGCAGAAGCCTCACCATGACACCGGACATCTCTGGCTACAAGATGCATTCCCCAAAGTCCAACCGAATGCGCGCATTTACCTCTACGAGTACAATTCAAGCCCAGTGTTTGGGGCTAGTAAAGACACGTTTGTTCGAGAAGCAAATCAGCTATTAGATGAAATCTATGGAGCTCGCTGGCAAATCGTTGAGTTTTATATCATTCTTAATAGAGCATGAACTGATCGATCAAGGGCCGTGATAACCCTATTATATTCATCGGTCACAGCTTAGGGGGTTTATTGATTAAACAGGTTTGTTACACCTTACACCCTACATATTATTAAGAAGGAAAGCTGAACAATCCTACAGGCATTAGTAAACGCCTGGGCGAACGAAAAATATAGAGGCATCCAAAGCTCGACGTCAGTACCTTTCAATCTAACAGATAACCTCAAAAATTTTGAAGCTGCCAACTAATTATTCGAAGCCGCGGCCTGATGTTTTTCGGTACGCCTCATGCTGGGCCCGGAAGTAATCCTGAAGTTAGGCTGGGGATGGTTTGCGCGAAGGTTGCCCGATCTCTACCTGGAATTCAATCGACCAAGCTGCTTGAAACCCTCGAGCGCGGCTCACTTTTCAGCGATTTTCTTAGAGAAGCTTTCAGGCATCAGCTTGAAGCATACCAAATTGTATCGTGTTATGAAGGGGTTGGAGATGTATGTTCTATACTATTCTCCATCTTAGCGGAAATAATTTGTACTTGCCACTAACAGAATGATCTAGATTGTCCCATTCGATTCAGCAGTCATGAATCTACCAGGAGATAGAGAAACCCAGCTTCGAATCAATGCTGATCACCGCAACATGTGTCGTTTCGACCTGTCAGTTCCTGCTGATCTAGACAACTATAGAAAGGTGGAGCGAAATCTACAAATGTTATGCGTGGATGCCCTAATTAGAGTTTCTAAAGAAGACGAAGAGCAAGAAGGTAAGCGGCTGGGGTTTTAAGATTTGGGGATGTTGGTTAGATACATAATCCGCAATTTATCATCCTTCCTGTTTTGCATACTGTGTGTAATATCTGACGTGTTACACAGAATCGTTGCAGTTGCATCAAGGAGGAATAGACTTAGGCAACAGTCTTTTGGAAAGCGTGCAGATATCTCAAAACAACATCTCCATGCCAGTAACAATTAGTATGATGAACAGATCGACTTTGTCAGTTCTTTATCCATGGCTAACTGTGATGGAATAGATATTGGTAAAGTACCCGATTTAGCATGGACGGTATATCGCTCGTGTATTCAGTCTCCGTCATCACCCGAATTCGCTCGTGTTGCAGCCGATGTTTCCTATCTTCATAGTGCTCTTCGCATGACGCACGAAATGGTGGAGGGGGATACATTTTCGAAAGACTACCGCAGCCAGATTCGCGAGATATCAGGTAGTTGCTTTGAAGCTCTTCAAGACCTCCAATGTGCTATCGACGATTTCAAGGCGTTGCCAAGTCACAGCCAAAATTCATGGAGTCGCATGGGATTCGAGTCAAGAAAATTCGCCAATATTGAGGAGCGACTGAAGTCAACCACATCGATGGTGACTGAATTAAACCAGGCCCTCTCAAGGTAAAATTTCCTCATAGATTCATTTCCAAAAAGGAAAACTACTAAGATCTCTATAGTGGCTCAATGAACCAGCTAGTCATGGAGCTCAATCACTTGGTTGAGGAGATAGAAGCTGGTGAGATAGCGAGATCAGTCGTGTCTAGTCACGTATCAAGTTTATCCGAGTCCATATTGATGCGCGATGAAGATAGCTGGGTGCAATTGCGGAAAGAGCTTGAGAATAGTGGCTTATCTTTGAGTATCCTGGCCGAACAGCGAGAGTTCATCTGCAAATGGTTAATGAATGCCATTGAATCTGGGAGACTTCCGCCGGAGAACCAATCATTCGAATTCGACACTACCACTCATGAATCTGCAGAATCAACCTCCGCTGCGCAGGCCATTTCTACTACCGAGGCCACAAATCGTATAACTACAAAGATTGACGATATGAATCTTTCGTTGATGCGTCGATTTCGCTTTGCTGTTTTCGGTGGCAGAAGATCCCTCCTTGCGGCTGTTCAGGAAAGAGATCTAGCTCGAGCCATGGAGCTGCTCACTCTCAAAATCCCAATCGACGCAGAAGACAAATCTGGAAAATCCGCCCTCGACATCGCAGTATTGAATGGCGATATCGAAATGATTAAATTACTACTGGACAATGGTATGACTCGCAAAGACTGGCGAAGAATGAAATATATACAACAAGCCACCAAACTAGCTGCTTCAAAACACAATTGGGGGGCGATAGAAGCTTTACTAGCCAGAGGTGCTCAATACCAACTCAGCATTGAACAAATTTCTGCTGCCCTCAGGGAAACTACAGTACAAGTGGTCCGGAAACTGATGGAGTCTAACGAAGACGGGCGGAATAACCAGCTTTTGTTAGATGCAGCGTACTATGGCGATTTGGAGGCATTCCAGTTCCTACTCAACTCTGGCGCAGATATTCATGTGAAATTGCCACCGAGCCTCTTCTATGTCCGGTACCACGCTACTGGTGGCTTGTCAGCTTTGCACTTAGCAGCTGCAAATTGCAATACGGTACTCATGCGATTCATTCTGGAGAATGGCTGTGATATTGAAGACCGCGATGACTTGGGCGAGACACCAATACACAAAGTTCCTTGCGCGGAAGACGGCCTTGGGATTCATTCCTGGGACAGAAATGGATCACGAATCGTGAAAAGAATTCTTTCTCAGGGACCAGATACCGCGATGCAGCTACTCCTGGACAAAGGTGCAGATCTGAATTCAAGAAACAAATCTGGCCAAACAACACTTCACCTATCGGCAATTTATAATGAAGATTTGGTCATCGATGTTTTGTTACGAAATGGTATGGATATTGGCTCTACAGACAACATGGGTAACACTGCCCTTCATGCTGCAATTATCCGTGACCATAGTCCGAGCCGGGTTTCTTCGGTCTCAAGGCATGGTCCAGGAGGATCTTCAGAATCTAACGCGAAAAATCTGCCCACAGCAGGCGATTGGAACGAAAAGGCGATATTGTTGCTAGTAAGGAGTAAGGCAAATGTCAACGCCAAAAACTTTGACGGCAAGACTCCTCTGCATCTGGCGTCAATAACTGGGAATGGAAGCGTCACACAAGTTCTGATCGAAAATGGGGCCAAGGTAGACGCCATTGATAATCGACGATGGACTGCACTTCATCACGCCGTGTGGAACAAATCAATGCCCGTAGTGCTAGTGTTGCTAGGCCACGGAGCGTCTACTACTCTAAAAGCATTGGATGAACACGGCCGCAAAGAGATAACAGTGCTGCAGATGGCAAGAGATAGGGACTTTGACGCAATTACACAGGTGCTGGAGAGTATATCTACATAGGGAATGTCTGAAAGTAGGATAGCGAATGAAGGGACGGCTCAAGGTTCTTCAGGAAGATGACAGGTTGCAGCTCTCCAAGGCTGAGAGGGCCAAATGCAAACATGACCCATGCCAAGAGCTCGTTGAGATCTGAAACATCGTTGTCGATCAGAGTCTCATTCAGCCGTTCGATTTTGCGGGCGATGGTACCGGATGGTGTCGCGCCAGACTTAGACAACACATTTCAAATCTCGCCTAGCCATTGCTTATCGCCAATCTCATTGAAGAGGAGACTTATGTTGATGAAATCTCCATGGGCCACTTCGGTTAGTTTTTCGAGAATCTCAGTTCTTGTAGTCTCTACTATATCTCCACTGCCGATGAGAAGGCGCATCCTAATTCGGTTCTCGATGAACTTCTGCATACCATCCCATTCTTTGGGGCTATTCTGATGACATGGACGTCCCGAGATGATCCTTGATTTGGTCTATCCTGTTATCGCTTGCATTGAGGAGTGTGCGGAGACGGAATTTACTCCAGTCACCTGACAGTTTTCGTAACTCCAGCAGTAGCTTTGAAAGCTCCTCCAAGTCCTCGAAATCCACATTATCCGTACCACCAGAGAGGAGAAAGAGGGAAGCATCAGTCTTGTACGCTTTCGCAAATAAGCAGTCCCTTAGAACCTTGACCTGATTTGTACTTGCAGACCTTGTAGAGAAGGCCAGATCTTTTCAGTACACAATGTCATTGTTTGCAAGCTGCCATGCCAAGACCTTAAAGGCTTTAATGAGCAAGGATACATCTTTGACCGCAACTAGTGATCTTTTGGCGATGCTTTCGTTCTGAAAGAAGTAATAAGCCAGAGAAGTGGAAGCCAAACCATTGTCACTTGCGAGCACCGATCCTGGAGATTTTGAAAAGCTGAACTGATTCGATGAGATGCGTAGGGTTATAAGTGCAAGGAAGAAATTCCTGGGCATACGGGTCCCCTGAACTAGCCTCAATTAGTTATAATGCCTCATGGGAAGATGCCATCTTTTTGAACCAAAAAATTTCGCAACCTCACGATTAGCCACTCACATGCACAAGGGCGGCAAGCTTACTAACCGAATGGAACGCACAAGAGAGAAAGAGTTGACTGATAATACCTATTCCTCCAGGAGTACAAATTCTCTGAAAACCCGCCCGACTTTCTTTCTCGCCTAACTACCAAACTTTAGGTCTCTACAGATACTAAGCATCCAACGCGCAAGAAGACCACTTACTGGTCAATCATTAGCCAAAACCAAACCAAAACAAGCACTCAAAAAATGAACGGAGTGCACCCCTGCGCAGGCTGCCAAAAAGTGGATGTTGGACCATACGGTTGGTTCTGTGCATCGCGCAGTATTCGAAATGGACTAACAGTTCCAATAAGCATTCAAGCCTGGCTGCAGCAAGTCTAAGGTAATGCTACAGGACTAGGAGGACATGGTATTACTGGTGAGATCAGGGAGGTTGAACGTATTGGGCGTCGACGGCCTAGACCCGGACAGGCTGGACCTGGACAGCTGTACCGAAAACCTTGAATGCACTGGTGGATGTGGCAAGAAGGAATTCATATGGAGTGATGAACAGAGAGGTTTGTTGACCGAAGACGTGTTTGTACACTGTGATGAGAGATGACGGGGGCATCGAGAGTATAAGTGCATGGTATACATAAATCATTGAGAGGGCAACATGGGAGAATGTATCAGAAGAACATCTCATGTTGAAAGCCAGAGAACTCAAGCACGTGCAACACAAAAGCAGCGTCACCGATGCACTGGGCACAGAAGCAAACAATAAAGACCAACTCCACGTGCGAAAAATGGGATTTGTCTTCGACTTCGGAAAAAGCTGCCCCTAAACGTCGAGATTTCACTGCCGCATAACGACTAGTCAACTCCCCCGAGAAAGGGAAAGAACGCAGACTTTACCGAGTCACTTCCTTTGCGACGCTTTCAGGTGATTAGATGCATGTTCTCAATTGATTCAGTTTGACCTTCTCCCACTTTCTGGAATCCTTGTACATAGGAGGAGTGTCCCTCCAGTGAATATTCTCAGAAGCCTCCCTTTCATCATTGTTCTTCAAGAAACTCCAAGACGCTGCGTACATCCCGTCAGATCATGCCCTCCATGAATCCAACTAACACCCGCTCCAGCAAGGCACAACTCAACCCCACCATGTCCAAACAAACAGTCCTCACCATCTGCACTGGCAACTCCTGCCGTTCCCACATGGCAGAAGGAATCCACTCCTCCATTGCATCTGACCTTCTCACCATTGAAAGTTCAGGCACTAAACCCGCCAGATTCGCACATCCACTTGCCATCAAAGTATTGGCTGAGATTGAGATTGATATTCCGGCTCATACGTCGAAATCCATGGAGTTGGTTTTGAAGCAGGGTGTGGAGACTGTGATTACTGTTCGTGGAAATGCAGATCAGGCGTGTCCGGTTTATTCGGGACAGGTGAATAGGTATTATTAGGGCTTTGATGATCTGGCAAAGAAGGAGGGAACAGAGGAGGAGGTGCTGGGGAGTTTAGGAGGTTTAGGGATGAGATTAAGTTGGTGTTTGAGGCATATGCTGCGGAGTTGAGGGAGGGGTGGGGTGAAGAGATGACTGGTATGGATGAAATTAGAAGACTTGAACGAGTTGAAGTTCTGTTGAAGCTGACTGGCGGCTTTGAGATGGAAGGGCGAGAAACTTCGCAAGCAAGCTTGGAGTGAGGGTTTGGAATGGCAATTCGTTTGCTACCACTTTCTTTTGAGTACAAAGTTTATGTTCGTCAATGAACTTGAACAATGAAGGCAGAAGAAGAAACGCCTACTCTCAATGCTGCATCTTGTGGGGAACATCTCAGGTCGACTAGAGGGATTGAGAAGACTTTGGCGAAGAGCTAGCTAGCCTGTTGTGGAGTGATTCGGAGCAGCAGTTCATGAATTTTAAAATTACTCTTCGTCGGCTGTCTTTTCTGTCTGTATGCCATTTCCCACCCATATTCTAAACACCACCAGTTACTAAAACAAGGAGTAAATGAAGATTTGCAGTAACGGTCAGCCATACAAGGAGCATTGGCATTTTCCCCCAACGATCTGCCCACAATTTTCACACACACTTCCAAGCTCTGGTTCCCACTCAGCATATTCCTCGGCGCCGTTGGTGTCGTCTTCGATAGCTTGTGATAGCATACTGTTCTGGAACACGGGAGGTACTACTTCCGAAGATGATTGGTAGGCCGAATTGTCAAGAACGTCGTTGTAAGGATAACTGATGGAAGGGCTCGGTGCTGCATAGTGTTGTTGCTGTGATATTTGCATTGAAGAATTTGGGTGGAGAAATCTAGATCTAAAGCATGTTAGTGTTTGACATGCTAGCTGTTTGAGTAGAGACGAGTTCATAGACTTACTGTGGGGATGACGACATCGTCATATCTACTCCCATCATGGAAGTATGCATGAAGCTTGCTGGTGAGCTATGGTGTGCTACCGCAAGTGGAGGTGCTGGGCGGAATGTTGCTGGCAGCAAAAGATGCCCCATGTTCAACAAGTGCGTGAATTTTGGTGGCGGGGGAATAATGAAGCCAGGGGATCTTGCAGGTTGATTTGCAGGAGTGGGCCAGGCATGAGGCTGCTCTTTATCTTTCCAACGTTGAATAGCGGATTGAAGCTTAGCTGCGCTGTGAGATGTTAGACACTGGACTTGATCGAGTGTGCATGTAGGCCGTCAGGTTTTCAAATACTGACCCGATCCACGGCTCTCGGTAATGAACTAATGCTTCATGAATCTCATCGAATCGCACACCATGGTTGGCGTAAAGATCGTAAGCCCAGTCTTTGATCGAGAGGTTCAGGTATTCTCGAATAGCTTTGTTCTTCTGGCTTTCAGACATGACTGCGTACGACGTTCTAAGTCACTCAATTCTGTATTTGATTCTCGGCATCCTCAAAGGCCGGCGGATCTTGTTCCTTTATGAATGTTATCGCATTTTCTTCGCCTCCTCATTCCCACCCACCGGATATTCATTGCTACCTCATTTTCACGATGAAATAAAAATATTCTTGAGTTGAGACAGTGACCGGACAACAGGGTTGAGCCTTGTGTTGTTATGCTTGTGCTTGGTGTGTGTCGGTCGCGGATCGAGGCGACCCGAATCGGGTTCTTAATCTCAGGCGATTGGATGCACCTTTGGAGATCCCACGTTTTCAGGGCGTTCGGGACCCCGCTGCAAAAGCGCTGGAAGGCTTGTGGGCCGCTCCTGGCAGGGATAGCGAACGAATTCGATTAAAATGGCGTGAGTGCCTGAAAGCTTATGGCTGCAGGGGCTTGGATGTGTGTGTTGATGCCTTGTGGCCTGTCGCCATTTTAATCTATTCCCCTGGTAGAATCAAGGACTTTTCTGCATCCCTTTCTGCATCTCTTTCTGCATCCATTTCTGCATCCATTTCTGCATCCCTTTCTGCATCCCTTTCTGCATCTCTTTCTGCATCCATTTCTGCATCCATTCTGCACTCTTTCTGCATTCTTTCTACATTCTTTCTGCATACTTTTGCTCCCCCCCCCCCAAGTAATATTTTGACAAGCCGTTTGCTGGCTTACTTGTCGAGCCAATTAGAGCGGGCGGCCCGTTTCTTTCGGAATTAAAATTACAGACATGCTTCGTTAGGATACGATTAGAATGGCATCAGGCCACAAGGCAGCAACACACACACTTGAACCCTTGCTCTCAGGCATTCATGCCATTTTAATAATAGGCATATTTGGCTGTGAAAATGTTGCTGCCTTGCGGCCTCATACCATTCTAATCTATTCCCCCATTAGTCGTCATGGCGGACGGCCAATGATAAGAATTGTTTGATTGAGATTATTATGGAATGAAATATAGTCAGGTTTGCAATATCTTCCACTACCTCGGAAGGTTGTGAGGGTGAATAAAAGGAGGACTGGGTGACTCGTGGGAAAGGAAATATGCAAATGGTAAATGTATCGGTGATGGGAGCGAAATTGAACATAGAATGGATAGATATATCACGCTGAAATCTTGTGCTACATGTAAAAACCGGGAGAAGGCTACGAAATAAGGACATTGAATCAATCGTAGTCGTAAATAAGTGAGAGAGAAATGTCTAGGCCTAGGGCATTGGTCGACGCAAGTGGGAGAGCTGAGGTGATGGTGAGGCTGAGCATTCGTATTGAAAGTTGGTAACGAGAATTTTGTTTGCTAGTCTTGAACAAGATATCGTATGCTTATGTAAGCGTGTCAGCCAAAATCAATGAAAGACTCTACAAATCAGTGAGCTATTTTCCTTTCCATTCGATATGAAAAAGCATTCATATCGGTTGAAAGAACTGTTGAGTTTAACCGAGGGGCTTGCCTTAAAAAGGGGGGAGTCATGCTTCGGGACGAAGCGTGACTGAAAACCAACTCGCCCACATTCGATTCTCGACGGTGAATGGGACAGCTATACAACGTTCTTCCGACTCGGAAAACATTCGTTATCGCGTGATTTCGCGGAGTCTTCACCCGTCGTGCCATCAGACAGGCTTTCTACACAAGCCAAAAACACAAGCCAAACAAACAACCTCAAAGCTAGGCGGCTTGCTCATCATGAACTCCAACTCCAAACCCGCCATCCTCACCAAACCCACAAGCGCAACAATGGAAACCAAGAGAACTATCAAAGTCCCAATGCCAGGTACACCATGCTCCGACTACGGCTGCCAGAAGGACGACGTTGGGGTCTGTGTTCATTGCGGCAGGATCCGACCTTGGCTTGAACGTCCTCCTGGATATCCACTTGGCGGAAAGATGTACCAAACCAAGCATGCGGAGAAACTTGGCCAACTGCTTATCGATGTTGATGAGATTCTGGATGGCAAGACAAGCAAGGCGCAAGATGATGAAGGGGATGAGGAGATTCGAGAGGGTGTCGAGAAGCTTTATGGATTCGGACGAACTTGAACTCTTTCGCCACTCCTCGAGATCGTTCGAGAGAGTTAGGGACTTCCAACGCGATAGCGTGAGCTCTGTACTATCAAAGTTCGGCTTCTTTGGCACGAAAGCCTCGAGGTTATCATCACGCGTCTCTCCAGCCCAAACGCGTACGCCAGAAGTTCATTCAGAACAACGCCTTCACCACCCACTCGAGTCGACGATATTCAGACAATCGGCGAAACAAACCCTCGAGGACCACGTCAAAAGCGCATTCTCATCGACGTTTCGAGAACAGAAAAAAAATCCCACAGAAACGAGACACCGAGTCTCATCTTCGAACTTGAAGGCAACTCGGACAAACCATCCATCTTTCCAACGCACTTTTCTCCCTCTGGAGCTGGATGCCTAACATCACTGCACGTTGTTTCATGTAATGAGAGCTTCCCAGGACACCAAAAAAATAAATTTTAGGATCTCAGGAATACCACGAGGAAGGAATTTCCGTCTCCGTGACACGTTGGCTTTTCATTCCTGTGTACTCCGTAACTCCTCATCGGTTTGCTCCTTTTGCAAGTGCTCAGGAACTTTTCCATCGAAGTGGTTTGGTGTCACAATCTCTAAGCTGAGACCAAGATTGGAGCAACCGTTGACTTTCATATCGTGTCGTGATTCGCATCTTCTCGCAAATTTTGGTTTGGGAAATATCAAGGAGGAATGTCTGAGCTGAGAAATTCAGGCTATATCACTGAGCTGTAGTGAGCTGAACACTAATCTTACAGGCTTCCAATCACTAGACTCCAGTGCCTCCAGCCACGGCAGACGATTAGATCCGCGAAAGATAAGCAGAGCTCAGGGGTTGGGGTGCCTGCCATTTCGAGCGTAGCGCTGTGGCGTATTTGGACGGAGCCGACCGCGATGACGGTAGCCTCTCGCCAACTTTCTCTTCTCCCCTTCTTCATATGAATGGGTATATCCTCACCGACCGGCCCTGCCTTCGTTATCTGACCCAAGCTGGGTTACGAGACTATCAATTTCGTCAAAATGAAGATAAATATCCGATCTTCCAGAACGCCAGAAGCTTCTTTGAGCAGCTGCTAGAGCAGGCCAAGCTTTCGACCCGGGATGCTTGTTCAGCCTAGGATGCAGGTTTCCAGGGCTGTATTCTAGCTACCTACCTACTCTGGATAGCTTCAATTCAGCCCATCAATCAACGCGTCTCCTTCACGAACAGTACGCGACACTACTGCAGCGCAGCGCATCGTTCTGGGGGCAAAGTGACCCCTAGACCTTGCTACCCTTCCAATTTGAGTCGTTCTTTGGTGGTGTTCTCCAATCGAGGATATCACCGTTATCCATGTGCAGATCCTGGGTCAACAAAACCATGGCAGGCACGAACGGCGATCGCGACGGCGGGGTACCTTCGCTGTGCGGCGGAAAGCTTGAGAGTAGCTGCTGTATAAAGATGAAAAGCTCCCCGAAGCCGCTCCGGCGTCGCCGTCCAAGAGCACGCATCTCGAGAGAATCGCAAGCATGAAGGGAACCACAGCTTCTGCATTGCTCGGAGCGCTTTCTGCCGTCGTCAACGCTGTGCCTGCACCAGATGTCGACGCTCGAGACGTTGACGACCGATTCCCATACACAGGACCTGCGATTCCGGTGGGCGATTGGATTGATCCGACTGTTAATGGCAATGGAAAGGGATTTCCTCGTTTGGTTGAACCTCCTGCGGTCAAGCCAGCGACAGCCAATCCTACGAACAACATCAATGTGATCCACTTGTCGTACATTCCAAATGGCATGAGCATCCACTACCAGACTCCCTTCGGTCTAGGTGTTGATCCTCAAATCCAATGGGGAACGACAGCTACGGACCTTGACTATCAAGCAACTGGCTACTCGCACACGTATGTTGGGAAGATTATCTCAGTGGGTTTCGTGCGCTGACTTGCAATTCCTAGATACGACCGTACCCCACCTTGCTCTTTGGTAGCCGCAGTCACACAATGCAGTCAATTCTACCACGAAGTCCAAATCGGTGGATTGAAAGCAGACACAACGTATTACTACCAAATTTCTGCAGCCAACGGTACCACGGCATCCGATGTCTTGAGCTTCACCACAGCTCGCGATGTTGGCGACTCCAAGGAATTCACCATCGCGGTTTTGAACGACATGGGTTACACCAATGCGGGCGGTACCTTCAAGTATATCTCTCAGTTGGTCGATGATGGAGCTGCTTTTGCGTGGCATGGAGGTGATATTAGTTATGCTGATGAGTACGTGCTTATATTCAGACCAATTTTGCTGTCCTTGTCAAAGAAGCTCCGGAGCTCTCTCCCTCGACTGGCTCTATAGCATGCTAATCTGCTGAGTAGTTGGTACTCTGGCATCCTTCCTTGCGCCGATGAATGGCCACTCTGCTATAATGGCACATCGACCGAGCTGCCAGGTCCTGCCCCGGTTCCTCCGGAGTATCTTGTCCCGCTTCCAGATGGTGAAATCGCGAATCAGGGAGGACCTCAAGGTGGTGACATGAGCGTCCTATACGAGTCTAATTGGGACCTTTGGCAGCAGTGGATGAACAACGTCACTTCAGCAATCCCATACATGACTCTTCCTGGAAACCACGAGGCTACATGCAGCGAGTTTGATGGCCCTGGAAACATCTTGACAGCCTACTTGAACAGCAACATCACGAATGGAACAGCTCCTGAGGCGGATCTCACTTATTACAGCTGTCCGCCTTCGCAGAGGTATGTAACTCCTACAGGTTTTGAGTCTTTCTAACAGGCTACAGAAACTTTACCGCTTATCAACATCGTTTCCGCATGCCAGGAAGCGAGACTGGAGGTGTTGGCAACATGTGGTATTCCTTCGACTATGGCATGGCACATTTCATCGCCTTCGATTCCGAGACCGATTTCGCGAACAGTCCTTCCTCCCCATTCGCCCGCGACGTTTCCGGTGATGAACTGCTCCCCAAAGAGAACGAGACCTATGTCACAGACGCGGGACCATTTGGTTTCGTGGGCAACTACAGCGACTCCAAGAGCTATGCTCAGTACCAGTTCTTGCAAAAGGACCTGGCTAGTGTTGATCGATGCAAGACCCCTTGGATCATCACGATGTCCCATCGTCCTATGTACAGCTCGCAGGTTTCGTCGTATCAGAAGAATATCAGGAATGCTTTTGAGGCGCTGTTTTTGGAGTATGGTGTTGATGCCTATCTTTCTGGGTAAGGTTCCTCCCCACATTAACTCGTCACATGCTAAAAGTCTCAGCCACATCCATTGGTACGAGAGAATATTCCCAATGGGTCGAAACGGAACCATCGACGCATCATCCATCATCAACAACAACACCTACTACACCAACCCCGGCAAATCAATAACCCACATCATCAACGGCATGGCTGGCAACATCGAATCCCACAGCATCCTAGACGAAGGCGAAAGCACCCTACCCCTGACCGCATTCCTCGACTTCGAACACTATGGTTTCAACAAAGTCAGATTCATCAATGAAACCGCGATGACTTTTTCGTTCATCATGGGAGGAGATGGAAGTACGATGGATGAGCTCACGTTGCTTAAACGTCCAAATGGGACCTGCTCAACAGGGTCGAATGGGACGTCGAGTGTGTATCCCACATCGACCAGTACTTCGGCTGGTGGGTGGAATACGACTGCCTCTTCGACGGCAACCGGTGTGGTTTCTTACACGACCGAGGTGGTAACGAGTTATACAACCTATTGTCCGGGTGCCACGACGTTTACTGCGGGGTCGAGCACGTATACTGTCAGCGAGGTGAGTTACTTCTCACATCCATCAGAAGATCTGCACTGACAGAAAATCCAGGCCACGACGCTCACAATAACGAACTGTCCATGTACCCTAACCCACGCTGTGACAAGCACTCCCCCATCCGCTTACCCAATATCCCCCGCCTCAATCGAAACCTCCCTAGCTTCAGGACTGTCATCAGCAAGCATCTACACACCAACAGGAACCTCTTCTCCTTCCCCTGCGGCGGAGACGACAATCTCAGGTTCCCTGATCCTCCCTGGCAAACTGACCAGTGTAGGGATCACTTCTGCAACTAGCACGAATCCAGGAGGAGCGATTTCAGGTACGAGTTCGGCGCCTACGAGTTTCACTGGAGCTGCGGGGCGTGTGGAGGCGGGATCTTGGGCGGGATTGGTGGGTGTTGCGATTGTGGGGTTGATTTGGTAGATAGGCGGGGAGATAATGATAATATGATTTGCCTCGAGGCGATACGATAAAGGGAATTTGTGTTCATGATGTGTAGCTTGGCAAGTGCTGGGCATTCGATTGTCAGAACCGAGATTTTCCTGCACAAAGTACTTAGGTAAAGAGCAGACTCCAAGAAGGATTAACGCTGTCATCTGTTTCGATTCTTGGGGGTGCTTAGGGATGGGCTAATTTACATGGAGGGAAGAAGGGATGCAGAGGTCCTCGGACGAGTGAATGGTGATGTAGTTAACAGCCCTGCCAACTGACAAAGGTCGACACACTAATAATACCTCCCGTCACAGGCTCACAAATTCGACGACATGTAGACACCTATTGAGAGATGGCCGAAGAGGAATCTACGCCCGGAACGAGAGAGAGGCGTCACTTGACAACGGCATCGACATCGACTTGACAATCGCAAATCCATCGTCTGTTGCATCAGCACGGTGCGGGGTACAGTAACAGGTACGCCAGATCCAAGCATCCTGGGCACGACTATCGTCACTAGGCGGGCGTCGAAGGAAGAAGACGAAGGGAAAACGCGCACGGGCCGTGAGTGTAAGAGCTCGATTGCTTCTGATGGAGGATAGTCGTTGTTCTCTGGGGTTGTAGGTGTATTTACACTGCCTATACGTAAGGGAAAGAAGGCCAAGTTGAAGCGGCAAGGGGTGGGGAGTTGAATGTGAGGTGAGTAAGCGGGTGAATGTTTGGGACAATGAAAGCGGTGAGAATGTCTGAAAATCTGAGAATGATTACTTTCTTAGACTGGAATAGGTTGGAGTTTGAGGGACCAGGGGTAAGTCTAGAGTTGAGGATGTGGGAAGTATAGGTAGAGAGAAATATCAACAACAAACATGGAGATCTCCGGATGTAGGTGTATACTTATGACAGACAATCTTGGCCCCCCCCCCAAAAAAGTCCCAAAGCAAAATAGGGACTTTGAGCACAAATGTATATTACTATTGTCACAAAACTCGACTCGGACCTTCTGAGACTCAGGGTCATGACACTCGAGTCCAACAACCGGGAACAAAACACCAACCCACGCGCCTCGATTATGCAGTTCTTCATCTCCCGGCTTTTTTTTTGGTCCCTATGCTGCATCTCACACATTTGCCAACCCCTCATCGACCACCCTCCCATCGCCCACTCGCACATCTCGCTTACTTCTCAGCGGGACTCCCTTCCTTCAGCCCCGGAGCTCCCTTCCTATCACTCTCCAATTCATCATTTGGCTGGTCATGTCTGGAGTACATCTTATACTCAATACTATCTTTGAAGTTCAGGGTTCCGGATTCGACTTGTTTGCGAGTGGCGGAGAGTTTGGATTTTGGGAGGCCCATGGATTCGAGGAATGCTACGGCTGTGAGAGGAAATAAACGTTAGTAGGAGAAGAGGGAGGGTGAGGGGAGCGGGAACATACTGTCTTTCCACTCAACCTCTTTCCGTTTATTATCCCATTTGAGCTCTACGGCCATAATATCAATGACCTTCGGCAACGCCTCCAACGCAGCTTGAGCATTCAAAAACGCCAACCGTGTACGACGAGCGAGCACGTCGACGGCGGTTTGTGCGTACTCGTGTCTCACAGCATACCGAACTTCTCCGTCAACAAACGGATACAAACCCGAGATCCTCTCTCCTCTCACTGGGAATCTCTTCTCCGTAGGATTGGACAGCGCTGCAACAGTCCAAGCTCTGTCTCCGTAGGACTCTGTGAGATGTTTCGCGATATCGGTTTCTACGCCGAAATGCTGGATTAAATTGATGAATAACGTCTTTGAGAATCCATGAGCACCGATGAGTTTAACTTGATGAGTCTGACAAGTGCCATTCAGGTTCTTGCCATCGTCGATTTTCTCGGTTCCAGAGACGTCAGGGGCGTTAGGGAAGGGTTTTGGGGTGAGGGAGAAAGTGGTGATTGCTTCGTCGACGGCTTCTTCTGCCATTTGGCGGTATGTTGTCCATTTCCCTCCCGCGCAAGTCAGGAGTCCGGAATCGGAGACGTTGATGAGATGATTCCTAACCAAAGATTCGGTATTCTTGGCTTTAGGATCCTTGACCAAAGGACGGATTCCGGACCATGCTGCGAGAACGTCGCCACGTCGGACATTGATGTCGGGAGATAGGTAGTGTCGGATCTCGGAGAGGATCCAGTCTATTTCCTCCTCTTTTGGGAGAGGGTTGTGGGATATTGTTGTAGGGGAGTCAGTCGTTCCGGCGATGGTGTTTCCTTGCCAGGGGAGGAAGAAGATTACTCTCCCGTCAGAGGTTTTGGGGTCGATGAGTCCCATCTTTTGGGGAGAGTAATAGCCAGGTAATATAACATGGGTGCCGGAGCTGGGGGCGACGATTTCTTTGACGTCTGGTTCGTCCATTTTGCGGATGGAGTCGGTGAAGGGTCCTGTGGCATTGATGATTCCTCGGGCGCGGATGGTGAATTCATCTGCTTTCTTTCCGTTCTTTTCTTGGACTAGGTCTTTGACTTTTGCTCCGCAGAGCTTGCCGTTGGGATCCTTTTCTAGGGATGTAACTTCGAGGTGGTTGACGACTGTGCTGCCGTATAACGCGGCGGTCATAGCCAGCGAGACGTTCATCCGAGAATCGTTATGTGCTCCATCGTAGTATACCAATGCTCCAACCAAATTATCCTTCTTCAACATCGGAAATGCCTCCAACGCCTTACTCCTCGTCAAAAAGTAACTCGTTTCAATCCCCTCACTCCCAGCCAGGAAATCATACGTCTTTGTGCCAGCCCAGTAATAAGGCGCCTTCCACCATTTATCCAACGGCAGCATAATCGGTAACCACATCGACAAATGAGGCGCCGTATCCAAGAAGTATTTCCGTTCCCTCAAAGCTTCCTTGACAAGCTTGTATTGATTGTAATCCAGTTCCCAAACTGCTTTCTCCAGATATCGTACACCACCATGCACTCCTCGTCAAAAAGTAACTCGTTTCAATCCCCTCACTCCCAGCCAGGAAATCATACGTCTTTGTGCCAGCCCAGTAATAAGGCGCCTTCCACCATTTATCCAACGGCAGCATAATCGGTAACCACATCGACAAATGAGGCGCCGTATCCAAGAAGTATTTCCGTTCCCTCAAAGCTTCCTTGACAAGCTTGTATTGATTGTAATCCAGTTCCCAAACTGCTTTCTCCAGATATCGTACACCACCATGCTGACTTTGGGGAATCGAGGAGGGCGGAAGGACCCCTCTGCGCCATAGCCGGGGGGAGATACGACTGCGGGGTCGGAACCGGGGATGTTTCGGGGGCGGTAGGTGGAGTAGAGGAAGGTGCCTCCTACTGCGGCTGCGCCGGTTGTGTAGAGGAGGGGTTTTGCGAGGCGTTGTCGGAAGGCCATTTTGTGAGGAGAGGAGGAGAGGTTGGAGGATCGTGGAGGGAAAAGGTTTTGTTAGGATGGAGAAGTTGGAGCTGGAGTGGAGTTGCTGCAGACTCGATGGAGCTTGGGAGCTCGATGATGTTGCTAATGCAGATCAGCCCGCTTTTGACGAGGCCAAGGATGAGTGATCAACCTTGAACTTTTTCAGCCAACAAACCCAATTGAAGTATATATATCTCGTACTGTGCAATTGCACAGTAAGAGGAAGAGGAACAGAAGATTGTTGTTGTTGATGAGAAGTTCAAGAAGAAGCAATTGTTTTTCCTGAGCTCTGTCGATTGAGGGCGCCCTCGTCGGTGATCTGCCGGCCATTATTCCGCCAATCAATTGGGTCACAGCCTAAATTTCGGCGGGCGCGGAAAAACTTCCATGTGGGACAGAAATGCATGGGGAAAGTGAGCCGAGACGCGACTTTTTTCATGTGGCGTGACTTGAAATGTCTTGGATTTCTGACTGCGTTCTTGGTTTTCTTGGATTTCGAGAATCGCGTCTTAGGAGATTCTTGAATTGTTCACATGCTTGAGTTTGTCGTATGTGTTGATGCAGTTGATCTACTGTTCGTCTCTTTCCTTCAGTCTCAGAGATTTCAAGTCGGTTCAGTAGTCGCGTCTCTCAGATGTGATATCGATCAGTGATGATTCGGCACCTTCGAAAGCTTCAAACCTGTCCCGTCATCCGATCAAGAAGAAATCCTTACATGAGATGTGAATTTGTAACTTCCATTTACTATGCTGAGATGCTGAGCTGTTTTGTCAACGGCCACATGAGATTGAATATTCAAGATGAGCGTATCTTTCTAGATTTTTGAGCTTCAATTTATATCAACTTCTTCGCTTTCCTTTTTCAAATCCTTTGATCACAGAAACCAGTTCAAGCCTTCAACTCCGGTGTACTAGCAAACAAACTAGCCATCATCGCTTCAGGGTACCTCGTCCCATGAACCTCCGCATTCTCTACAAGTTGTCTAATCTCCTTCTCCTCTTCGTTGCTCAACTTAACTTCCAGCGCTCCGAGATTCTCTTCCAGGTATTTAATCTTCTTGGTACCAGGAATCGGGATTATGTCGTCTCCTTGCGCGAGAAGCCAAGCGAGCGTCAATTGACCAGGTGTGCAATTCTTCTTTTTGGCGAGAGCGGTGATGCCATCCACCAATTTCAAATTCTTCGGGAAGTTCTCTTTGCTGAATCTTGGTGCGAATTTGCGGAAATCGCCTTCTTCGAAGTCGGAGGGAGATTTGTAGGCGCCTGTTAGGAGACCGCTAGGAGATGTTGGTAAGCAAGCTTTGGGAGGAGAAAGGGAGGTGGGGAAAGGAAGGGAGAGGAGACGAACCGTCCAAGGGGTGAGTACGCCACGACAGCGACGCCTAATTCCCGACACGTCTTCAAGAGATTGATTTCAGGCTGCTCGATATCGATTGCGAATGGCGAATACTCGATCTGCACTGCATCGATATGATGCACTTTGCATGCTCTCCGCAAAGTATCCGCCGAAATCTCGCTGAGGCCTATGTATTTGACCTTCCCTTCCTTCTTCAACTCAACCATAGCCTCGACAGTCTTCTCAATCGGCGTCTTCTGATCTACTCTATGGCAGTAGTAAAGATCGATTGTTTGAACACCTAGCCTCTTCAAACTCTTCTCACACGCCTGTCGACAATACTCTGGACTCGAGTCCACCATCCTTTTTATATTCTCCCCCTCGCCTACCAATCTATTCGCAAATTTCGTCGCGAGGAAGACATCTTGTCTTTTGCCGGTGCGGGCAAACCATTTCCCGACCAGGTCTTCGCTGTCTTGGTACATGTCTGCAGAGTCCCAGAACGTTTCGCCGAGTTCGTAGGCGCGATCCAAGACCTTGAATCTCTCCTCGTCGGACTGGGGCTTTCCGTAGAAGGCGGAGAGGCCCATCAGTCCGAATCCCAAAGCTGGGACCTGAGGGCCGCTCTTTCCGAGCTTGCGGGTGGGGAGTTGTGGTGCCATATTTGCTGCTGTGCGTATGAGATGCTGGTATTTGAAGTGGTTGGTTATGCTGCTGCAATTGAATTTGATACTGTAAGGGGTTCAAGTTTCTGCTGCAGGGTCTCAGTTGATGGAAATGGATGGGGAGCTTCATCTTTAATAAACAGGAGAGGTTTCGCCATGATGCAGGAACCATGGAGATAATCCGGAGTTTAGGTAGCTTCGGGTAGGGCTTGTGCTCTGCCGACGTCACATCCGTCTGTTTGGCGTAGTTTGCTAGATATTGTGGCGCGTTGTTGTCGGAGATACAGAGCCGGACCCCTCATTCGATCTTCCCATCGCCGAAATCACTTACCGACGTACCGTTCGCTCGGGAAAGATTATCCATCAAGGTGCCGCTTAGAAACCCATGCAAACGTGATTGTATAGCTCAATAGGGTAGTAAGCAATTCATATTACCGCGTGTTAAATTGCAGGAAGAAAAGTACTCGTATATAAGTCTATCAATGACGAAGGCTGCCAATAGCGGGATCGTTGAGACGAATGAGAGGGATGTTACCCCGCTGTTGCACGTGAGGTCAGCACTCTGTTTCAGCCTTCACACTGCAAGGCTGCCATTGACGTGCAGAGCAACCGTGGCATGATCATGACTATGAAGAGGCTTATCTATATCACCTTTCACTCTCTCTTGCCAGTACCATCCGCTTCCTTGGAACAACGGACGGCGGATTGTCATTAAGAGATCAGACTCAACACGTGACAGCTTCCCACCATGCCAAGGTTCTCCGACGACGACCCCTTTTGGTTCGAGCGAAACATCCTCCCTCTCTGGTATCACTTTACCCTCCTCCTCGCCCTAACATGTCCATTGCTGTACCTCTTCCCCTTCTCCCACCCATTCAAACCATACCGCACCTTCCTAGCCCTCCTAACCGCCTTCGCAAACCTATGCTCTTACACCGAACCCTATTACCTCGCCCGCCCCGTCTACGTCTGCTTCTACCCCGTCCGCGGCGAAACATTCCACCACCCTGAAGAGAAAAGGTTACAGATTCAGTATTCGCTGTTTTTCGGGGCTTGGGTTTTGGCGATAGCTGTGTTTTTGGGGAGGGTTGGGGGGTTTGTTGGGAGGGAGTGGAGGGATGGGAGGGATGTGGTGATGAGGCAAGAGAAGGAATGGCTACTTGGGAAGGAGAAAGGAGATGAGCTAGTAGAGGGTGGGTTGAGGCAGGGTAGTGAAGATTTTGAGAGGGGGAGTAGGTGGAGAAAAGTGGCGACTTGGGTTGGAAAGGAGAGGATCAAGGATGTGCTGATGGGGAGTGCTTGGTGTTTGACGGTTGGGGCGTGGTTGGTTATGTGGGGGCACAGCAAGAAAGGCAAATTTGGGGATTGGGTTGATGATTGAGGAGACATTATTGTAAGTGGAGAGAATGGGAAGTATTTCATGTGAGATGCCTATCGATAGACCATTTTCTGGCTGCTGGCATTTTCTTGACTTGCTGTGCTGTTCCCATGGCTCGTGTTCTGTTGACTGGTGGTGCGTGAGATGTGAACAGAAGTTGTACGCTGCAATTCGTGACTTTCAGACACGCTGTCTTCGGACGGCGAGGTCTGCTTGTCCTCTATTGACTTGTCCTTTCGGGCATCTGCTATTCTTAACCCGAATCAATCATGCACTTGTGGGGCATATCTTACCTTGCAAAGCATCCATAAGATTCAAAATGATGAGTCCCAACAACACAACAGGCAGCACCTGACCAAATCCCCACGTCGTCTCATCAGCTACCAACCCTGCGTTCGAATGCTTCATGTCAATGAGGCCGTACGTATTCCAAGCTGTGAATCCAAAATAAGCTGCTACTATCAGTGGAGAGTGAACGTCTCCCCATGCCCACAGAGCGATGAATTGTCTGAAGAGACTCCAGATCAGTCTCCAGGCTCGATTCTGGACTTGTTTTGCGAACCATCGGAAGAGCTCTGCATCGTTGAGATTACCGATATTCGTGGCTGGAGAATCAGCAGGAGCGCCATTGCTTTTCAACCAAGGGGGTATCAGGGCTGTACATGACGTCCATGGGGTCTTCAAACTGGATTTCCAGTGATCGCGCTGTTCTTCCAGCTTCAACAGAGTAATGATCGACCTTGTTGCTTCCCTTGCAAGAACGAACATCAGATATGCAGCGTAGCATATAAGTCCTGCGATCCAGAGAAAATTCAGACCATAAGTAGATTTGTCATGAGACAGGTAGCAGTAGCCAGATGTCAACGGATCCCACTCGCCCTTCGGTCCCCATTTCCGAGGGATTGTCACAATCTGACAGTATGCCGAAAGCACAGCCGATATCAAAATCGCAACAGTCCTCGTCCAGAAATGCCAATCATCGTGATCGTCGCTTTGGCTCATCTCGCCAGATCTAGCAGCCCAGAAAGAGTTTACACATAAGAGCCAGTAGGTTATGACGAACTGTTGGTGATAGAATTTCATCGTGTTCCCTTGGGCGAGTGCGGCAATGATGATCCCTATGCCAGTGACGAGCTGAATGTCGCAAAGTACATCGAGAGCTTTCTTCGAGAACTCTTCGGCTTTTGAAAACTTCTTCGAGAGTAACAACAGCGTGATGAAAACGATTGCTCGCTGGCATCGAGTTATCCACTTCGCAGCCCAAGCGAGAAATCCGTGCTCGCGGACAAATCTAGGAGGCAGTTCTGAGAACGTGTATTTGTCGACAAGAGCTTTGAACTCGGTTTGCCAATGATCATTATTTCTCGGAGGAAGCGACGTGTAGACAAGCTTGGATAGTGCACAGTAAGTTGCAACAGCAACTACCATGCACGTGATCCACCCCGTCACAATAAACGCATACATAACCTGTTGAGGGTACACTCAGTGATCACATGCCAGCTGATATACTCAGGTACTCACCCCAGGACCAGCAATGTCGGGATCTCCCTCGAACGGAGCCACGCAGCTACAGTCCACCTGGTTAGGATCTGTGAGATTGTAGAATGCTGTCAATCCATTGTGGTATAACCAGCAGCAATCATTCCAATCACGAGTCTGGGGATCAAAAAAACTGTCGTCAAAATAACGCTCATTCCAGAGAGGCATCGCGAAAGGGATTTGCGAACAGCGACAGCAACATTCGTGACCTTGTTGCGAGTCGCGTCAAAGTATTTCAGCTGAACCCCCCCCCCCCCCCCCCCACGAACCTCTAGACCAACCACAATATAACGTCACCATCCAGAGATAGAAGATACTGACAATGTGACAGGGACTCGCCCAATCACAATCCATATCGATTCCGTTTTATGCCCAAAACAAGCACCCGTCGTTGGATCTCATCCTTGATGAGGCTTCCGACTAGCTGAAAAGCATTGAATTACAAATCTCTTGCTCGTCAATGAACATGGAAACATCACTTGATTCGCCAGCCTCAACTCTACGAACTTGCGTCGATGTTGAGAATGAAAGGAAGAGGAAACTCTAAGAGTGAACTTTTGTAGGGAAGCGACAGCCTAAATAATGCGCTAGACCCGACGTCATTTCATCGCGACCGTGTTGCAACTTCACATCTTCTTCATCGCAACCTTCTCATCATCATTCATCATCTTCTCATCAGTTCTCAAAACTCAACGTGGGATAGATATGAGTAGCTCTCATCCATTTCTCGCCGTAAGAAATGGTCTTGGCGCTAGTGAGAGTTTCTACCTTCGTGATTCTACTTTTTAATCCTTCTTTAGCACGACACGTCGTTCATTCGTCCTTCCCCTTGGAACCTATGCAAAAGGATTCCATACCCTGCCCAGATTAGTCCTCGGTCTTTGAATTTGCGATCTCTCCACCCTCAAAGTAGCTCTATGGTTGTTGATTTTATTCTGAGGAGCTGATGAAGCACTCGAGGCATGTGTTATTACGTGCCCCCTGCTGTCTCCTGCCACCCTTCGCTCATCGCCGATGCTAAGTCAAGTAGAGGTCGATGTTTTGGTTGGTGGTTTCGCCCCCGCGGCTCCTCCTACCCCTCCGAAGCTGGACTTGAGGAGGGGTCCTTGGAGCTATAGAGGTTCCAGGCAATGTACATTACAACCCTTTCCAAAATTTCTTCGATTCATCAAGCTCTGCACTCATCGGCCAATGTTCGATTTTCCGACGGCTTTTCAAGCTCGCTACCAGGCTTTGAAAGAACTCCGGACATCCATATTACTTTCCCCTGGAATTGCGGCGGTGCCTTAATATAATTAACAAATCACGCCTCATTCGAGAGTAATAATCACTGCATTTCAGGCTACCAGACAGACATTACGAGGTGCATGGCCACCTGATTGGAGTAGCAGATTCCAGAACAACCAAGATACCAAACTGCAGACTATACCCGGATTGATCTCTCATTCAACAATACGCTCTTATGATTAGGCACCCAGATATATCGAAAATATTAATCCGTTGAGATGGCATACCAAGGAAAATAGTACGAAGCTTAGGCTGCATGCTTCTAGATTTTCTCTCGCCATGTTTTCGATTGCCGCTCACTTCGTCGCGCTCCTTCCAATCATCCCCGCCACAACACGTTCTCCACTCGAGTCCTCTCCTGCTTCGATCATACCACCCTCCATCTCCCTCACAATACTCACCTCTGACAACGGTGTGGTCGCCCACCTCCTCTCTCAAGGCAACTCTACATCTATCTCCATCGACTACAGCACTTATGGTCTCGAAGCCTGGACAGGCGTGACAGAACGATGAAATGATCGCAGCTCTTCCGTTGTCATGAATATTATCTATCCAGCCGGTTGGTTGCTTGAGCTACACGATCCGAAGTTTGAAGGATGGGCGGAGGTAGCTCAAAGGGGGAGAGCGCAGTTCAGGGCTTATTCTCGATTTAAGCCTTTCAACGATACTACGAGCCTAAACGTGAGTCCTGCTCCTCATCCATCTCTCCTTTCTCTTCCACTCTCCTTTCAAACTCATGGGTAAAGGTATACGAGCAGCAAGCCAATAATCTTCCCAGGACATCGACGAAATCCACATCGATGGTCCTGTCACAGGCAACTACTCCATCGCTCCAACTCCGAATCCTCGCAACCAACGGTCAAATTGTGGAAGTTCGAATGCAACGTTTACGATAGCTACCAGGATCACTGCTCTGGGAGGCATTCCGAGCGTGGACGGTCCATATCCTGCGACTGTTAATATTTCGCATCGTATTACTACTACGGAGCTTGTATGGTTGAAGTGCAATGTGAGTTCTGTTGCTTGAGGGGGGAGGGATGGAGGGGTGAAGAGAGGGTGAGAGACCGAGACCACTAGAGGACAAACATTGGAATACATAATCTATCAGTCTGTCACGCTTATGCTATTGAACCTTATCGAATACGTACATTTTGATCAGTATTATTTGTTGTCAGACACTGGAACATTTGGCCTGCCAGATAAACAGCAAACGGCCAACATTGGATTCTGAAGAATGTCTTCGATGAAAGGCTAGCGGCCGCCGCGTAGCTACCTCGCCTCCCTTTATTGCAACCCTTTATTGCAACCCTTTATTACGCATCGCTTATCGTCTTCTATCAAACGTTCTGGGACTCCAACACAGCCTGGTCTGGACTGGACGAAAGGCATATCAAATCGTCACCAGTAATATCAACAGGCAGAAATGGAGGAAGACGATCGGTGTATTATCTCGCCTCTGATACAGCAAGACCGCAATGCACCCTCTGACTATCACAACAGCTCAGTAATCATAACCCAGCACAGCCAAGTAATGTAGACCCAGCGAGAATTGCCCTGTCCCATAATACCAGCCCAGATCGAATCCTCAAAGCCATCCCCTACGCTCCTCGAACTCCGCGAGCTCGGCCTCGAATCGCAACAGAATCATCCTAGCCCTCAAGTAATCTACCGAAGCCTTGTATCGTATACCCTCGACCGCGATGAAGCAAGTATCCATTTCATCGTGGCGAATGTTGTTTCGTTCAGCTTGGGAGCGGGCGAGAGGGATGCGCGCAACGCGGTTGTTCCATGCGGCTTCGAGGACTGTCTCCCTGTTCGGAGGTTAGCTGTGTTTTGGAGGGGTAGAATTGATACGTACAAGAGAGCGAGTTCGAGCTCCTCTGGAGTCATGGCCGGAGCCTTGGTAATGTTGGAGTTGTTGGCGGACATGGTGGGAGTGTAGGCTTGCGCGTTGGGTGAGGATATTGAAGGGAGTGGGATCCCGTGGTAGATGTCTGTTTTCGGAATATTTGCGCTGAGAGGAAGGGTATTTGTTTGATGAGGGGTTCCGCTCGGAGGGAGAGTGTCTGATCGCGAATGAGTTGTGATCACGGGAAGAGTGTCCAGAGAACTGTCTGGAATCGCATTAATGGAAGTTGTGAGTTCGTTGTTGATGGTTTTCTGTTGAAGTCTTTGGGGGTTGGTATGGGAAGTTAAGCGAGAAATGAGTTCCAGGTCCATGAATTGTGCGAACGCCGTCCTACTAGAGTCTATACGCCGTTTTTACACACACTGTGATCTCCTCCCACTTGATTGACACGCTCAGCTGTAGGCTACAAAGCCGACTTCCAAGAACCATGACATGATTGCGCCTCCACACCGAAACACGTCGTTCAAACACCGCCACAAAGCACTTCAGCAGACAAAGGACGTGCAACATGGCTGCTGGTTCCTTCTAGCTGAACGGATTCATAATCTGCCTCAGCTGTCAATCCCTTCAATAAAGCATAGTTCAGATACTGAACCCAGCACGTAGGACACTTTTGAAAAGTCGCTTTGATGTTTTTGATATCCTCCTTCAATGTACACTTCTCCTGCTCTATTCGTGCATGCTCTTGTGTCAGGGCATCGACTTCTGCTACCAGTGCGTCCTCCCATTCCTTCTTCTTCGATCGGCATTTGTTCGCAGCGTATCTCCCTCGCTCTAATCGTTTCTTCCTTCGTTCATCGTCGCTCAGCTTGGATCGCTTTCTACCCCTCTTTCGCTTCGGTTTGCCATGCTTGTTGAATGCGACAACTGGCTGACATGTATCTACTACCTGAGCTGGCGAACTTATATCTACTATCTAATATGCAACTCATCAGTCTCTCTTCGCCAATGTGATGGAGCCATGGAGTCTTACTATTGCTTCCTCGGAGCTGGAGCTGAAGCTCGTTCTAGTTGAATTGGAGTCTTCACTTAATTTCCTCAATGAAAGTTGACCAACGTCTGGTATTGCTTCTGGGAGCGCAAAGGTAAAATTGCTGGTCCCAGCACTTAAGTCTCCTGTGATAAAATATGGGTAGTGATAAGGCGTCGGTTCGAGGTTTTTGCCTTTCGTATATGATTGTGAAGAGCAGGCTGGCGAAGGGAAGATACTTTCGTTGAAGTTAATCTTGCAGAATCCACCGAGTGAGCTCTGCAACGAGTTAAAATCCGCCAGTAAGTTCGTCGAAATTTTAACATCATCCGCTGGCACTGACGAGCCCCATGAATAAACAGGTGGGGAGTCTTTGGGTACGGTAGATACCAAAGGTCCCTTTGACGACTCAGGGAAAGCTTCTTCTGTTTTGATCAACGAGTATGGTGGTGGCGTAGCCAAGTCCCTTTCCAAATCCGAATCATGCAAACCATATTCGAATTGAGGGTCAAAGATATATTTTGGAGGATTTAGAGAGTGCAAGAACTCATCTCCTGCCATAACAGGGTCATCAGGAGGAGCTGTTCCCATGCTCAATGCAACTCATCCGAGGCTTCTTTCGATAATAAATGAGGGCCTCATCAAACATGATTCAATAAGTTACGAGTTACTCCCTCTGTTATAAATTAGAGGGTAGTCGAAAACACGTTGACGTGACCTGAACGTCACGACCCACGATGACTGAAATGCAATACGCAATCCACATCGAATTGTTCTCGACCTAGGAATTGGCATCATCACTATCACGGGTGGAGAAATATAAGATTACATCCTCAGTAATGATTGTCATAATGAGATGACAATTAAACCAGTTCTATGCCCTCTTTGAAGTACGGAGATGCCTCCGACCTTTCAAGCGAGGAAGGGGTTGGTGCCAACAGCCCTAGCGGCACTTGGCTCCCCGCAACTAGAGCTTCGCACTAGCCTTTGTTGCAACGTCACAGAATTCCGTCGTCATAATATCTTCGCCTCATTTAGGTAGGAACAGAAAACTCAACAATGATGCCAATTCCGACCAAAACCAGGTCAAAACACTGCAAGTGATCTTCACAACAGCTAGTGTACCTACTTGTTGGTAATCTACCGCTCTCCAACCTGGCTAACGCCACCTGTCAGAAGATAGAAAGTCTGTTCCAGAACGAGTGAGTGATCCTTGATCTGGATGAGGTCATATGGGTCATATACACCATTCATTGCCTCGACGATCCTATGCCTATTTTCCTCTCCGGACACCCCAAAAGCCATTGAAGCAGTAACAGTTAGCCATAGCGAGCCCCGTGGCTTCATCGAAGTCAAGTACTCCAATGACCTGCATATGTCTTCCGCGGCATCTTCGTATTCTTGAACGAGGGAACTGTCTCTTTCACCCAGTTCGAGCAAGAGCTTGTTTGCGACGATCGTCATGGCCCAATAGAAGTTAAATCGAAAGCCAACTTCGGGATGGTAGAATTCCAGTACGGTGTGATTCGAGTCCGAATGGCATTCTCGGACTATGGCAGGATTCATAAAGTCAAGGTGAAGATTTGTAGCGTGTTGAGCGAGTTTTGTTTTGAACTCTTGCGCTCGAGCCAGGAGGGTGGTTGACGTATCTCTCATTTCCGGGTCAGTTTTCGCTTCCTTAATGTCGTGGAGAAGTGTTGGAAGTGTAGCCATACTAGTCAAGCAGTCCACTACGTATCGATCAAGCTCCGTGAAGATCTCTAGGGATCTCTTTCGCAAGTCGAGCTATTTCGGTGACTCGAGAAAGCAAGTCTTCTCAGCTAAGATGGCATACGACACCTATAGTAGACAAAATTCATTCTTGTTACCAATTAGCAAGATTACACATACTATGGAGCTATAATGGGGTACAAAGATCGCCATTTCGAAGTCGGAAGTGATATGATCTGGTCCCCAACATTCGAGAATTGCTGCAACACCCCCTGCATGCGTCATCCAGGCCCGACATTGATCATTTCTGTAGATCTAAGAGCACCATCAGCATATTCAACTGGGAAAGATGGAAGCTGCAACGTACCTCGTAGCTCGGAAGGATCAAAGCTGCACACACCGTCTCCGAACTAGTCTGTGCCTGCCCATGATTCAAGTCTTTCCTTATTAATGCCACTGCTTCATTGTAGTCATCTAAACATTCAACGACTGTCTTCTTGCCCTGGCAAAGCAGATACTGATGAGCTTGTACCAGACATCTCACAGCAGCGTCCAGCGCACTATTATATCCAATTCGACTTGGAAGGAAAGTCATGAACAGCCCGAGACATCTGCATTGAAAACCGACATTCTCGATACTTCTCAGACATTGTACGAGTTCGGCTGCCAGACGTTCCGAGGTAGTGCTGGCTGGAGATTTTAACTTCGCGCATTGACTTCGTGTTATCGAGTTGATGTGTTCCTCGCCTCCGGGACGGACGAAGCGGATGAAGTGAGACTTCGGACCTGAGCATGCGAAGCCAAGGCGCTCGCATTTTACGCATGTTGGGAAGCGTTGGTCACACTGATGGTTGTGTTACTTCTGGTTTGCCTGGGCTAGACATGGTCATGCAGAGACGAACCTTGACTTTGCGACGTTTGCATTCAGCACACCCGAGACTCTTGACTCCGACCATTTTATTCTTTCTTTTCCAATTTTCAAATGTTAGTAGACTGTATGATACCAGGCCTTCGTTCTGGAATGTATGGAAAGACTTGGATGTTATAATTATACTGCTTCGTAAAGGAGCCAACATGAGAAGTTGTTCTTCTAACGCTGATCTCGCTCCTGCTTCTGCTTCTCGCCAACATGCACGCATTAGTTGCAGGATCCAGGATCTTCTGTCAAGGTATAACTCCATGTAATTTCCTCAGTTGGTTTGACCTTAGATCATCAAAGATCAAGGAACACTCCTTACCTAATGTTTGTAAGCCAGATTCTAAAATCTACTCACTTCTGCATGGCCCCCAAACACGAACCACAGACTTTAAAGTTACGAGACTACTGTATCTCTAGTTCAGCTTCTGACTGGGAATACCTCAGCCCTATGAGGGGTATCGTATTCTCTGGATTCTTCTTCGTGTTGTTTCCACGTCACCTGCTCGCAAAATGCCCTGATGTGGAATGATCGTCATCTATGATCGCATTTTCGGTAAAGCTGTTCAGGGGGGCTCGCCGATCTCTTCAATGGGCAGACAGTTGGTACACCAGGCAAGTTTGGGACATATGCAGTGACCAGAAATGGCAAAACAAAAATGATCTTCCGTTGATCAAACTTTCCAAGCTGATGATTTCCGAGGATGTTTTAAGCTTGTATTCGGTTATTCTGCCACAGTCACTCAATTCGTTTGGTCTCGGCCTTCTCACGTCAGAGACACCTCCATACTGCAAGCGATACACCAGATATTGCAAGTCGCCCGCCACCGCTCACAACCCCGACAAGTCGACCCACCCCACGCTTGCCGTACCACTCTATTTCATAACATGACCATGTCCAATGCTAATTACTGTTACTACAGTTAATCGGAGGATAGTAAAACGCTGACCAGAGGTCAATCATTGATTTATATTCGAAAGTCTGTTTCGCCCTCCGATCAAAATCTTTCTAATTTCGTTTTGAATATCGCAATGTGGTCAGGGACGTTGGAAGGTAACTTAGCTTTACAAGATCATCTTCTCAATAAAGCTCTAGAATTATCACTTTGTGTTTTGCTATCACTCAATCTTGTAGGTCCAACACATCGTCAGCTTCAACGCAGGTCAGGAGACTCTCTACGCTGTAACTTGACTGTCCGACGTGCCTGCCTGTTTACTTTGATTTTGTCTCGTCATATTTCTGCTCCGCACTAGAATTGCCGGGGGTTCTTCACAAAGCTCCGCAATTCGTCAGTCAGGCTGTGAGCTCCTCCGCAACGCAACGCAACTCTTGATCTCCGATTTCCAAGACTCATGGCAATTCACCACTTTGCGCGCCACGAATCCACCGTACCGGATGCAAGATGTCTCCTTCAATTTCAGTCGCCACTCCTTCCCTATTAATCTCCAACGGTGAGGAGACGGGCGGTAAAAGAACTTCACGAAGACAACGACGTATGGTAGCCCTATTCTCTAATCTCGGATATCAACTGACGTATTCGGATTAACAAACAAGCACGTTCTTTACCGATTTAAACTTCGATATCCATATCAAAATCTTCAAGGCTCTTAGTCCCACCGGACGTCGCCTCATGGCAGCCACCTGCAAACGATTCTTCGAAATATACAAACGTACTAATGGCGACAAGAACTCAGAGTCACAGATCACGAAGTATTCTCCCGCATACAGACAATGGAATTCATTGGCGATCCGATATACAAGAAGATGATGGCATTATGGTTGATGCCGAAGCCGATGTTGGTAGCAGACAGGGCATCGAATCGGTACGCGAAGTTTGCGTGGCTGAGCCAGGCCCTTGAAAAGTACACATACACAAGTGAGGCTGAGAGAGAGCGTATCTAATACAGGGATGTACTGGACATATTGGCTTTGGTGGGAAGGCATCTTGGAGATCGATTTGTTGCTAAGGCATGCAAGGCAGTGGCGGCGGGACCGTTACGTTTGCACCTGAGACCGACTTGGATGTAGGGCGAGAGGACACTTTGGTCTTGGGAGATTACGAGAGCAAATCCTGGCTTTTTTTGCAATCATTTCTCTGAATATGGTGGTGATTCGTGCATTAGGGTTGAGGCCAAGAAGTGGTGTAGGATTCTAGCATGACAAATACATCAGTGCTCCGCAAAAGTCACTCCTAATCTCTATACCCAGCAAGTGAAGCTTGAGTGCGAACATGTTAAGTAAAATCGCGTATTTCCTATCCTGGCAAGGGGATGCTTCCTGTTGAAATGTCCCTCGATCTGCCAGGACATGGCGAAGAGAAGAAAATGGTCTTGTCCGGAAATAACATAAATCGATGCCAGTTTTGGACTACTTATTTGCATGACATCGAAGTTTTTTCCAGTGGCGACGATGAGCATCTTCCTGTTGGAAGTCCGTCCGTCTGTCCAAATAATCTGAAGCAAATCAGGTACATTTTATTAGAAGAGCAACACGGACTTTGAAGATGTTGATGCTGAGTCTTTCATTGCCTTACCAAAAGACATCGAAGTCTTGCGAGTGCAAACTTTAAAAAACATTTCACGATTATCCATGCAGCTAGGGCGAGAAAAGGGGTAAAAGGGGGCGGGGTAGCTACGCGAAAGTCTGTTTTACGCCTTGATATCCAGGCATCATCAGAATTGCTCACTTGAGAACGAACAATGAAACTATTTCCTCAGCACGCATTATCCACCACACCCGTCATGCCAACATCAAAACGCAGCTTCGCTGCATTGGAAACTTTGGCAGACCATACCAGCGACGAGTCTGGTCACCGAAGGACCCAAGCCCGACACATAATCCACGATCTCGACATCACCGCCCTCCGTGAAATTGCCCTCTATGCCTACACCTCGAATACCGAAATCGCGACCTACATAGACTCGAAATATGCCACTATCTCTCGAAAGCCACCAGAGCCTCCGAAGAGTTTCCATTCATACACTGAGTCGTGCTGGGAGATGCTGAACGTCACATACCCTGCCCTGAAAGCAGCTTCCGATTCCACCCTGTACGAATTACGAAGACGAGTGCTGGATGTGCTAGAAGAGAATCGCTGCGCGATCATCGACTTTGCTGGTCCAAAAGCATTATGGGAGACAAGGCGGAACGCTCTGGAAGCTTTGCGAAAGATCTGCAGGAATATATTGCTATGTGTGGACGAAAATCTTCAATTGGACATCGTGGAGGATGGGAAAACATTACCAGAGTTCGCGAGCGCGATGTGCAGAATCGCTGATGGGATGACGAAGGAGGAGAGAACAAGATACCAGGACGAAGGCCTCTGCGACAAGCTGTCGCAGTTGAAAGATGAATGTGACTGGGTGATAAATGTGCCTGCGCTGGAGAAGCTGCTCGATATCTTCGAATTCTCGGGGCAAGATAGAGGGGTCGTCACAGTGGAGGCTACAAGCCCTCGTGCTCGGAAGCGGAGACGGAAGGCATACTACCAATCTTCGGCTGGAGAGCGGCGAAGTATCCAGCTACCTATTCGAGGGCCTGGTTGATGGCCGGCTGAAATTATATACATGAATGTTGGCGTTGGTCAGGGCCAAAAGGTCTAGGCAGACACGATTGAATCTAAGACAAGCATGGCGAAGTCAAGCGGCTCCGGGAGTGAACACTTGCTCTGCCTTCAGATTCGCGATTCGGCAAGTCGTACTGAAACTTGAAGACACCCTCCTGGAAAGTGGCGTGCTTTTCATTGGTCCAATGTCGGACCATCACTGCCTCGCCAGAAATGCGACCCCCCCCCCCCCCAGCGGGAAGCACGAAGCCACAATTAGAAGCGCGGGATGTTGGAGAAAATGGTCAGCCATTCAAGTCATATTGTACCACCATTCCAGAATTTCTGTTGGTTGGGCGTTTTTGTCCCGATGCAGCTTTCCGCATGCATTTGCAAACGCACGAGGTTCGCTCGAGTTGGCCGGATGTTATGGAACCTCATAAAACAATCATGTCTGCTCTCATTATTATTCTCAAGTCTCCTCTCCTACTTCAGACAAGTTTATCGACTTGATGTCTCTTTGTGATTTCAGAATGCAATGAAATGCCTCGTTCAACGCGCCGTGCTTCTTCCGGCACAGTGGCGCCAACAAACAGCGGAGGTAGTGGCCGCCCCCGAGTCGACGCCAACGATTTGTGTGCAGGGTGCATTGTTTGGTTGCCATCTAGAGTTGACTCAGATGGCAGCATTAAGTGCAACAAGCAGAATTGTTGTAATGGAGAGCTCGAGACAGGTGGCTATGAACATCCTGTGGTGGTTTTGAGTTTCCGGCAGAAGGAAGGCTCCTATGTTCGGGGAGACCTGGTCTGCACTGTTGCATGCGTATGATCGTCCGGAATCTATCAGAAGCTCTGCTAAATTGCGAAGGTCACGACATTCAGCGATACGTCGCTGTCTTCCTACATCAAAAAACGTCCTCGAATACCGCATATGTTGTTATCGATTCCAATCCACGACCCCGCTGCAGATACCCTTGATACCGCCGAGTATAATATTGAGCAACTACATCTCGAGAAAGATGACTTGCACAAGCAGTCATACGTACGTCTACAGCACACCTACGAAGTGCCATCCTCGATGCTTTGCCGATACAGTTTCCGGACTCGCCAGGCATATAAACTACGATTGACGGAGCACAGCTACAAGGCATTGATGGGGAAATTGAACGCAACTCCAGAGCCATACATAGAAACGGCGTTGGTGCCAATTACCTCGGAGTCAAGATTAGTGGGGTTAGCATTTTCTGCCGGCAGGGCAGGACGTACACCTACACGACTGCCCCCTTCTATCGCTTCTACGAGGCCGGCTTATGTCCCACCGCCGTCATATGTTCCACCGCCGTCATATGTCCCACCGCCGTCAACGCCGTATCGACACACTTATCCCAGGTATTATGGCACGGTCTCGCCCAGCCCTCCCACACCACGGTACCCTGTGCCGTCGAACACCGCACCTCCTTACGACAGCTACCAACACAACACTGAGTCTACTTCGCCTGTCATCATGATTATTATTGGGTGCATCATAGTAGGCGCGCTTTTCTGGTACGGCTCTCGAATGTGATGATCGAGAGTCTTGTTTGCTGTGGGTTTCGGTTTCAAGAGGAAAGTCGAGGGAAATCGGCTCTCCAAGACCATTCTCGCTTCGTGCATGCCTCCACTCTCCAGATCCTGATTATTTTGAGGCAAGGAAGGTGCGAAAATGCTTCTTAGTAGTAGAACAATGAATCGCACATGTTCCAGTCCCAAATGCCCTATCTTGCAGTTAGACATTTCGAGTCTCAATGTCTAGCCTCAACTCAGACACTGTGCAGTCCCAATGTCCAAGCCTTGAACGCACAATTTCAATTCTCAGCGCGTCGAACCTCTACTCGTACATTTTCGACCACCTCACTGTCGAATTGGCTGAATGAAATGACTAATCCAAGCACCCCTTGCGTAAGGTTGCGCAGAAACGTGCTCGCGAGTACAGCAAACAGCATCAGGTCAGCATCTCGCATCTTAATTTCTTCTAGGTGACAAGACCATCGCGTCCCTCCACTTGGGGTCAACATGTACTATGTGGCTCAAAAAGTGTAGAGGAAAGAAAGCGGACGGGGGGGGTTGGACTTCGAATCTGCCATCGACTTGTTCGAGAAAGAGTATGCACACGTGATTCGGGGGCGCGAGACGAATAATACAAAAGAGAAAGGAGCTTCCCAAGGCACACGAAATGTGAAGAATCCTCTCTTATCTCTCTGTGGCTTCAAATGGGTAGCAAAATCATACATGCATCATGCGGGTGGCCATGGTGAAGTGATCAGGTAAAAGGGGGACACTCAGCTTCGTTTCTCGCCTACTTGCTACAACAGTCAATTCACCGCTCAACTTCGACAACGTGAACATCAACTTCGCAAACAACATGGGCTGAGAAGATTTTTGATGACGTCCGCGCTCAAGCCCACATATACTTTCAAAAATTCCCTGCGTCTGAGCAAACTTCGGCCTTTTCCACCACCACCCAAAGTGCACTTGTTAATAGTTGCGACAATGGCTTCGACAATTTCAAAAACACCTGAAAAGGACTCCACTCCCTCAACGACTCTGGAAACCATCATGGAAATGTCTTCAGGCTTGTCCCAGTTCCGACCTGATCATCTACGTGTAGGATCAATTGCCGTGCTGGTTCAGAATCCAAAAGAGGAGAGCGGCGCAATCGTTTGTACTCGTAATCGCCATTGCAATGGGAAAGTTTTCTCGTTCCGCTCATCATCGCACCCGATAGTCGTCCTTGCGACAAATAAAGTCAATGGTTCGAGCGAGCAGAAGGAGGAAATATGTTTGGTCGCACGTGTAAGTCTCACCTCCTTGATTTCCAAATTCCCCAGCTCTGACAATTGAAAATAGATCACGTCGCATGGCAACAGTGCTCTCGGAAGCTTCCTCGGCAGTCATAAAGAGACCTGCACAAAGCCGTCAATCCCTATCTTGCATGACACTCTTCATTCCAGTATTGACATGCTGCGTTTGACGTGCGGTCAGCTGAACAAGCAATCATATGTCATGCTCAACCACACCTACGAGGTGCCTGCTTCGATGGTGAAGCGATATGTCACTCTCCCCGGATCACCTCGCTCTGGATACCCTCGCTGCACATCTATTCGCACTGGAATGACTCGCTCTGTTCGTCTCCAAGAAACCAGCTACTACACTCTGATACAAGCTTTCGGCCTAGACCCCCAACCGTATCAACCTGAACTCTACCTTTCAAACTTCTTCTCTCTACCACCACAGCTGAGTCAGACCCCGAGCATAGTTCTTCAACCATCCAAGCAACGCCCAAACATCAACAACAACGAGAATCAATCCCACAGAGACACTCAATCCTTCACTGGCACTCGCTCCGCTCCCATGGCCCAACCACGCACTCGAGCTATGTCCACTCCATCTACTCCCCACCTCCGCCGCGAACCCTCATTGATCTCCTTCCCCGCTCTCCCGCATGCACCATCTCCAAGTCGATCTCCTGTTCATCGATCGGACTATTCAAGAGCATCTTCGATATATTCAAGCTTCTCCGATGAATCTTCGCCTCTTCTTCCACCCCCTGTAACATATCGGACCCCGGGACGTACTAGTATGAGGGAGCAAGTTGAGGACTGGTGTGCATTTCTGCTCTTGATTATTTTGCTGGTTATACTCTGGTGGTTGGTGGGCATCGCTCTCTGGATGTATTTCAATTGGGTGAGATGACTTGGCGTTGTTGGTGGGCGTGAAGGGTGTTTGGGAGTTTGGTATCATGGCGAGGTAAGGTGTTTGTCACCTAGATACATAAGTCAAATAGTGCAGTAATCAAACATCATCTACGAGCAAACGTGTATGACCTCTCAATATTTGGGTGCCTTCCGTAATGCTACACGCAATTGTGCTCGTAAGTCTTCTAGTGCAAGCAACTCAAGTGTGGCCTTTTGCTCGGGCTCTGCCCTTGTGCCAAGCGAGGCAATGATGGAGACACATCGAATGTACATATACTTGATGCTTGCGTATCGTGGCTTGCTATTCTTTTTACTTTAGTCCCCAAAGCCTCATTCCGAAGTTAAACATGGCCCAGACAGAATTGATATGAGTTAATCATTTGAAGCAGCTAGATCCTTGGTATCTTCTTTTCCCTTCTCCTCCACTCCATGACAGACCTCGTCCGTTTCGTTTCTGAGGGTGCTTAATGGTATCAAAGGATGAATGACGTACATTTGGATGGTGATACATCAAATTTGAGGGGGATAAAACGGTCTTGGGAAGGGAAAAGCCCAATCTCTATAGCTGACTTGTGCTTTAGGATATTGCGAGATGCCTGTCTCTCAGTGTCGCAATAGTGCTCTGGGCACCAAGGCAGGCTTCTAAATATATAGGAGTCTCTCAACTTCAGCAACATTCCGGTCTCTTCATCCGATATAAACTCTAAGAACGAAAACCGTCTCCCTTCTTGAAAGTCATTCACGATACCTCTAACAACCAGTTCAACTCATGTAGCATCTTCAGGCGGTTATAGTCTGGATACTTGTCTTTCTTCCTGACAGACATTCAGCCAAACCTGATCATCAGAGCTTGGCGCAATAAACCCGCTCGCTTCCGCCACCTCCGCCGCCGCCTTCCGCTTCCCTCCTCGATCTTTAATCAGTTTCTAGCCACGTGCTACTTCCTAAGCGCAGAGTTCTACCTTGCAAGGAACGACACCCCTTCCATCTTGCGCTCTTAATTGCACCAATCATCCATCTTGATTAGGGCTGTAAGACAACCAGCGTCTTCTAGTTGCCCAATCTCATCCCCATC